>JBAMJR010000371.1:95000-135000 GCA_038501785.1 Myoxocephalus aenaeus
TCCAAGTCTCTAGGTCGCCAAGTCTCCAAGTCTCTAGGTTTCTAGGTCTCCAAGTCTCTAGGTCGCCAAGTCTCCAAGTCTCTAGGTTTCTAGGTCTCCAAGTCTCTAGGTTTCCAGGTCTCCAAGTCTCTAGGTCGCCAAGTCTCCAAGTCTCTAGGTTTCTAGGTCTCCAAGTCTCTAGGTTTCCAGGTCTCCAAGTCTCTAGGTCGCCAAGTCTCCAAGTCTCTAGGTTTCCGGGTCTCCAAGTCTCTAGGTTTCTAGGTCTCCAAGTCTCTAGGTTTCCAGGTCTCCAAGTCTCTAGGTCGCCAAGTCTCCAAGTCTCTAGGTTTCCGGGTCTCCAAGTCTCTAGGTTTCCAGGTCTCCAAGTCTCTAGGTTTCCAGGTCTCCAAGTCTCTAGGTTTCCAGGTCTCCAAGTCTCTAGGTTTCCAGGTCTCTAGGTCTCCAAGTCTCTAGGTCTCTAGGTCTCTGGGTCTCTAGGTCTCTAGGTCTCCATGTCTCTAGGTCTCCAAGTGTCCAAGTCTCTAGGTTTCTAGGTCTCCAAGTCTCTAGGTTTCCAGGTCTCTAGGTTTCTAGGTCTCCAGGTCTCTAGGTCTCCATGTCTCTAGGTCTCCATGTCTCTAGGTCTCCAAGTGTCCAGGTCTCCAAGTGTCCAGGTAGGTCTCCAGGTCTCTAGGTCTCCAGGTCTCTAGGTCTCTAGGTCTCTAGGTCTCTAGGTCTTTAGGTCTCTAGGTCTCTAGGTCTCTAGGTCTCCAGGTCTCCAGGTCTCTAGGTTTCTAGGTCTCCAGGTCTCTAGGTCTCCATGTCTCTAGGTCTCCATGTCTCTAGGTCTCCAAGTGTCCAGGTCTCCAAGTGTCCAGGTAGGTCTCCAGGTCTCCAGGTCTCCAGGTCTCTAGGTCTCTAGGTCTCTAGGTCTCCAGGTCTCCAGGTCTCTAGGTCTCTAGGTCTCTAGGTCTCTAGGTCTCTAGGTCTCTAGGTCTCTAGGTCTCCAGGTCTCTAGGTCTCTAGGTCTCTAGGTCTCCAGGTCTCCAGGTCTCCAGGTCTCTAGGTCTCTAGGTCTCCAGGTCTCCAGGTCTCCAGGTCTCCAGACGGGGGTCCATCTCATTAAGCTTGTGCAGCGTCCCAGCAGAGGACCAACGGCTCAGGTCTGAGGCGTTCAGGAGTGACGCAGAAAAAAGGAAATGATCAGAAGTCAATAATCAATAAAACTACGTCTCTAACGATCCAGGAATGTGATAAAACCTCTTTTAGAAAATATACAATCTGTCACTCAGACTCTCTCATCATCATCCTCCTCATCATCCCTCCTCTGTGATTGGTCGGTTCAAAAACGATGCTGAGGACTTAAGTCCAATGGCAGGCCATGCATAACGGGAGAAAGGCGTGGCCTTTAAAAAAGCGGCCAATGAGAGCGAAGCAAAAAACTTTAAACCGCCCTAAAAAGGTCCGGAGCGTCCCAACATGAATAAAAGTCACCGGGTCTCGACCAATCACGAGCCACGATGACGAGCCGCGTTCAAACGCCTGCAGCTGGAAACGGGAAACAGAAATAAATAACCACTTCTTTAGAAAAACAGACGACAACGAGCAAAAAAACACCCGGAAAAAAGTTCCCTCGTGAATATTAACGAGGCTCAGGTCAAACGTCAAGGTCAATAATCGTGATCGCTGATCAATAATCCAGTTATCCCTTAAAAAAAAAACACCCGTCCACCTCACGATGCGTTCAGGTTCAAGGAGAATTTCCCACAATTCCTCGGCATGAAGATCCTCCAGCAGGAAGACGAGCTTCCTGCTCTGAGTGGAGACTTCAGAGTCGGTCCAGATCCAGTTGACCTCTGACCCCTGAGGGGGGCGTGGTGCGTTCAGGGCTTCTGGGGACCGGGGGACAGAACCACGGGGGTCGAGAGGCCGTCCACACTCAGAGCCGGGATGTGGATCTGATGACTGCCGTTGGTGGGAAACTAGAGAGAGAAGCACACGAACACATCGTCATCCCTGTGTAACGGCGGCATTAAGAGTTCCTGACTACGCCTGAACACATCGTCATCCCTTTACAGGCAACATTAAGAGTTCCTGATGACGCCTGAACACATCGTCATCACTTTGTAACGGCGGCATTAAGAGTTCCTGACGACGCATGAACACATCGTCATCACTTTACAGGCAACATTAAGAGTTCCTGATGACGCCTGAACACATCGTCATCACTTTACAGGCAACATTAAGAGTTCCTGACGACGCATGAACACATCGTCATCCCTTTGTAGGAGACATGTTTCTCTCTGTGCACTTGATTTTCAAAATAAAAGTCCTGCTCCTCTCTGGAAACAGAACCATCAGGACTAGAAGTAGAACTAGAACCCGTTAGTGCAGAATAACTCCGTTATTATGACATAAATAATTAAAAAAACTATTTTAATATATTTGATAATTGTATTATACAAACGTAAAAACACTATAAGTGTTAGAAGTAAATATGTTTCATATATTAAACTGCTAACATGTTTCCTCTCTCTTGTTTGTGTTTGTCACACACGATGTGTTTAAGGACCGTCGGAAAGATGACAATCTGAAGATAATAACAGTTGTCATATCTTCTGGCTGATGAACTGATTATTAACGTTCACAGACGTTTGATGTTTATTATCAGGTAAATAATCCGGATGAATAAACGGAGAGGGAAACAATACAAACAACGTGAACAGGCATGAACACAGAAGAGAAAGACGTTCCATGAAAACAAACACGAATTCATAATCAGTGTGAATGTTGGCAGCTGTGTTTGTTATATATAAATATATTAATATGTAGATACATAAAAGCAGCTCTAATCCTTCTAAATGTCACAATGATGCAGTTTAGAGGTCAGAATATAATCTGTTTTAATCCGTTTCATATTCATATATATATATATATATATATATATATATGTAAATAAATAAGTAAATAAATAAGTGAGTAAATAAATAAATAAAAGATTAAATAAATGAATAAATTAGTTTGATTAATTTATTCTCATCAGTATTTAAATAGACTGATGCGCTGAGTGGCCTGTAGTTCTCATCTGAACCAGAAGGAGGCGACAAAGCGCCTCAACAATTAAACACATCCTTCACCTCCAGTTACGTGACACCAGAAAACAGATGGAGACCAAACTGAGTCAGAACCCTGAGAGAGAGAGTGTGTGTGTGTGTATCTATTACTGTGTGTGTGTGAGAGAGTGTGTGTGTTTATTACTGTGTGTGAGAGAGAGTGTGTGTGTGTGTGTGTGTTTATTACTGTGTGTGAGAGAGAGTGTGTGTGTGTGTGTGTCTATTACTGTGTGTGTGAGAGAGTGTGTGTGTGTCTATTACTGTGTGTGTGTGAGAGAGTGTGTGTGTGTGTGTCTATTACTGTGTGTGTGAGAGAGTGTGTGTGTGTCTATTACTGTGTGTGTGAGAGAGTGTGTGTGTGTGTGTGTCTATTACTGTGTGTGTGAGAGAGTGTGTGTGTGTGTGTGTATTACTGTGTGTGTGTGTATGAGAGAGAGAGAGAGCGAGCGACAGATAGTGTGTGTGTCCTGGATCAGGTACAGGAACATGCAGTTCACAGTGTGTGTGTGTGTGTGTGTGTGTGTGTGTGTGTGTGTGTGTGTAGGAGACATGGGTGTATTTTTAAATAAATGTGCCGTAAGTAAAGATCAACTGGATCTCTCTCTGAGTATTTTCTAGATCCTCACCGGTTGTGAATGTGACGTCCAGACTACATGTCAATGCACAGACGTGACCGGTTGCGAAAAAGCGAATTTCCCGCCGGGCGGCACACATGATGCGTTTGAGGCGGCGCAATTCGCGCGATTTGAAATTTTCCGACTCTGTCGAAAAATTTGCGTGACGCCGAGTTGCTGAATGAAACTGCTGCTGAAGCAGCTTTAGAGAATCATGATCTAGTTAATAACCGGTTCTAAAGGTTCATCCTCTGAGGACACGAACGGTTTCACACAAAGACTTTTATTTTGAAGGTCAGTGTCAGGCTGCAGAGAACCAGGAGAACTTCCTGTGACGGACTGATTACACCTGTTAACCATTATATTAACCATTATTAACTATCCTGTATTAACTAACCTGTATTAACTAAATCATTAACTAACCTGTATTAACTAACCTGTATTAACTAACCTGTATTAACTAACCTGTAATAACTAAATCATTAACTAACCTGTATTAACTAACCTGTATTAACTAACCTGTATTAACTAAATCATTAACTAACCTGTATTAACTAACCTGTATTAACTAACCTATATTAACTAACCTGTATTAACTAACCTGTATTAACTAACCTATATTAACTAACCTGTATTAACTAACCTGTATTAACTAACCTGTATTAACTAAATCATTAACTAACCTGTATTAACTAACCTGTATTAACTAACCTGTATTAACTAAATCATTAACTAACCTGTATTAACTAACCTGTATTAACTAACCTGTATTAACTAAATCATTAACTAACCTGTATTAACTAACCTGTATTAACTAACCTATATTAACTAACCTGTATTAACTAACCTGTATTAACTAACCTGTATTAACTCACCTGTAATAACTAAATCATTAACTAACCTGTATTAACTAACCTGTATTAACTAACCTGTATTAACTCACCTGTATTAACTCACCTGTATTAACTAAATCATTAACTAACCTGTATTAACTAACCTGTATTAACTCACCTGTATTAACTAAAACATTAACTAACCTGTATTAACTAACCTGTATTAACTAAATCATTAACTAACCTGTATTAACTCACCTGTATTAACTAAAACATTAACTAACCTGTATTAACTAACCTGTATTAACTAAATCATTAACTAAATCATTAACTAACCTGTATTAACTAACCTGTATTAACTAACCTGTATTAACTAACCTGTATTAACTAACCTGTATTAACTCACCTGTATTAACTAACCTGTATTAACTAAAACATTAACTAACCTGTATTAACTAACCTGTATTAACTAAATCATTAACTAACCTGTATTAACTCACCTGTATTAACTAAAACATTAACTAACCTGTATTAACTAACCTGTATTAACTAAATCATTAACTAACCTGTATTAACTAACCTGTATTAACTAACCTGTATTAACTAACCTATATTAACTAACCTGTATTAACTAACCTGTATTAACTAACCTGTATTAACTAAATCATTAACTAACCTGTATTAACTAACCTGTATTAACTAACCTGTATTAACTAAATCATTAACTAACCTGTATTAACTAACCTGTATTAACTAACCTGTATTAACTAACCTGTATTAACTAACCTATATTAACTAACCTGTATTAACTAACCTGTATTAACTAACCTGTATTAACTCACCTGTAATAACTAAATCATTAACTAACCTGTATTAACTAACCTGTATTAACTAACCTGTATTAACTCACCTGTATTAACTAACCTGTATTAACTAAATCATTAACTAACCTGTATTAACTAAATCATTAACTAACCTGTATTAACTAACCTATATTAACTAACCTGTATTAACTAACCTGTATTAACTAACCTGTATTAACTAAATCATTAACTAACCTGTATTAACTAACCTGTATTAACTAACCTGTATTAACTAAATCATTAACTAACCTGTATTAACTAACCTGTATTAACTAACCTATATTAACTAACCTGTATTAACTAACCTGTATTAACTAACCTGTATTAACTCACCTGTAATAACTAAATCATTAACTAACCTGTATTAACTAACCTGTATTAACTAACCTGTATTAACTCACCTGTATTAACTAACCTGTATTAACTAAATCATTAACTAACCTGTATTAACTAACCTGTATTAACTCACCTGTATTAACTAAAACATTAACTAACCTGTATTAACTAACCTGTATTAACTAAATCATTAACTAACCTGTATTAACTCACCTGTATTAACTAAAACATTAACTAACCTGTATTAACTAACCTGTATTAACTAAATCATTAACTAAATCATTAACTAACCTGTATTAACTAACCTGTATTAACTAACCTGTATTAACTAACCTGTATTAACTCACCTGTATTAACTAACCTGTATTAACTAACCTGTATTAACTAAAACATTAACTAACCTGTATTAACTAACCTGTATTAACTAAATCATTAACTAACCTGTATTAACTCACCTGTATTAACTAAAACATTAACTAACCTGTATTAACTAACCTGTATTAACTAAATCATTAACTAAATCATTAACTAACCTGTATTAACTAAATCATTAACTAACCTGTATTAACTAACCTGTATTAACTAATGAGGTTAGCAGTCAGCTGTGGGCTCGGTCTATTACCTGGAAGGAGAGTTTGGCTGGTGAGCGAGGAGCGATGGGGCTCAGGGTGCTCCAGAAGTGGATGGTGGAGGGAAGAGGACTGGGAGTCAGCAGGACCGGAGTCTGGAACACACACACACACACACACACACACACACACACACACACACACACACACACACACACACACACACACACAATGAGTCATTGGATATCACACACTCTCACACACACACACACACACACACACACACACACAGTACCAGAGCGTGGGAGGTGATGACGCTCGGCGTCAGGGTGTTGGTTGCTGATCCAGGAGCCAGCAGACTGTTAACGGCTGCATTCACCTGCAGAGGAAACAGGAAGTGATGTCACACCTGTCGCAGCTCATTCTTTAACAACCATTCACCGGCTCGGCGCGGACCTTATCCAGGGAGAGGCCGGGGGGGAGGGAGGGGGAGGAGGGCAGCTCCAGGCCGCGGGGCTTCTTCGGTTTGGGAGGAACGGCGTCCGAGGTCACCGGAGGGGTCACCGCCGAGGAGGAGGAGGTCGGTGCGGGGGGGTCTGACCGGAGACAGGAAGCAGCGTTAAGACTGAACTCAGGACGGTTACTAGGGAGGGACGTCCTGAACCTGATCCTGATCATGAACCTAATTCTAATGTTAGTGCCACTAATGCATTTATTATATTATCAGAATAAAATACATTTAGCTTCAGGCCTTTGAGATAATTAAGTGTGACTACGCTGCGGTTAGAGGACGATGTAATAAACGTTAATATTAAACGTTAGCTATCAGCTAATAAACATTAGCTAACGCCTAATAAACATGAATACATGTTAAGAAACGGTTAAACGTTAATAATAAACATTAGCTAACAGCTAATAAGCATGAATACATGTTAAGAAACGGTTAAACGTTAATCAACGTTAGCTAACGGCTAATAAACATGAATACATGTTAAGAAACGGTTAAACATTAATCAACGTTAGCTAACGGCTAATAAACATGAATACATGTTAAGAAACATGAATACATGTTAAGAAACGGTTGAACTTTAATAAACGTTAATAATAAACGTTAGCTAACGGCTAATAAGCATGAATACATGTTAAGAAACGGTTACACGTTAATCAACGTTAGCTAACGGCTAATAAACATGAATACATGTTAAGAAACGGTTAAACATTAATCAACGTTAGCTAACGGCTAATAAACATGAATACATGTTAATAAACAGTTAATAATAAACGTTAGCTAGCGGCTAATAAACATGTATTCATGTTAATAAACTTTAATAAAGATTAATACATGTTAAATAAACAGTTAAACATTAATAAACTCTGTTATTTTTTAAAACTAAAGTATTAAAAGTGTCCGACTGAAACGATCTAAAATGGCGTCTCAGTGAAGCTCACCTGTGGGCGTGTCCTCCTCCCGCTGACCTCCGACCCCGGGCTCGGTGCAGGGGGGCGGGCTCTCTGCGATGGTGAGGGGGGGCTCCGGTCCCGCTGAGCCGCAGACCAGCTGAGGGGGCGCCTCCTCCACCCGCCTGTCCTCCAGAAGCTCCTCCAGAAGCTCCTCCTCCTTGATGATGACGATGGGCGGGGGAGGGGCCACGGCCGCCCGCTGCTGGTCGGGAGGAGGGTTGATGATGACGAAGACGGGCGGGTGAGGTGCATTGTGGGGGAGAGGAGGGGGGAAGCCCCCGCGGTCGTCCTGCTGCGACGGCCCGACAGGACCGAGGGAGGCGAGGGAGGACGGGTCTCCCACGCTGGTGAGGAAGATCTGAGGAGGCTCGTTCAGAGGAGGATTCTGGGAAAGCAATTTACCACCAGTTACAGGGTTGACCAATGGACTTCCATGACTTTTCCAGTCCGAGCAAGGGGGCGGGGCCTCACCTGTGATTGGCTGCTGGCGGCGCTGGCTGGGATCTGGGGGCTGAGAGCCGGAGTCACGCAGGGAGACGGGTGAGTCACGATCACCTGGAGGGAGGACTCAACGGAGCCTCCGCCTGACGGGGGGGAGTCTGCTAGAACACACACCTGAGGAGAGAACATAGAACACACACGCTTTTATTGTGAAAGGTAGGAGGGAAGGAGAGAACATAGAACACACACGCTTTTATTGTGAAAGGTAGGAGGGAAGGAGAGAACATAGAACACACACGCTTTTATTGTGAAAGGTAGGAGGGAAGGAGAGAACATGAAACACACACGCTTTTATTGTGAAAGGTAGGAGGGAAGGAGAGAACATAGAACACACACGCTTTTATTGTGAAAGGTAGGAGGGAAGGAGAGAACATAGAACACACACATGCTTTTATTGTGAAAGGTAGGAGGGAAGGAGAGAACATAGAACACACACGCTTTTATTGTGAAAGGTAGGAGGGAAGGAGAGAACATAGAACACACACGCTTTTATTGTGAAAGGTAGGAGGGAAGGAGAGAACATGAAACACACACGCTTTTATTGTGAAAGGTAGGAGGGAAGGAGAGAACATAGAACACACACGCTTTTATTGTGAAAGGTAGGAGGGAAGGAGAGAACATAGAACACACACGCTTTTATTGTGAAAGGTAGGAGGGAAGGAGAGAACATAGAACACACACGCTTTTATTGTGAAAGGTAGGAGGGAAGGAGAGAACATAGAACACACACGCTTTTATTGTGAAAGGAGTAATAAAGTGTACTGTCCATCCTTCTGGTCTGAACCCCTCTGAACCCTCTCTCTCTCTCTCACTCACTCCTGTCTCACCCCTGTCTCTCACCTCTCCTCTCTCTCTCTCACCCCCTTCTCTCTCTCTCCCTCTCCCTCTCTCTCTCTCACCCCCCTCTCTCTCTCTCTCCCCTCTCTCTCCCTCTCTCTCCCTCCCTCTCTCTCCCTCTCCCTCCCTCTCTCTCTCTCCCACCTCTCCCTCTCTCTCACCCCTCTCCCTCTCCCTCTCTCTCTCGCCCTCCCTCTCCCTCTCTCTCCCTCCCTCTCCCTCTCTCTCCCACCTCTCCCTCTCTCTCACCCCTCTCCCTCTCTCTCTCGCCCTCCCTCTCCCTCTCTCTCCCACCTCTCCTCTCTCTCACCCCTCTCCCTCACCCCTCTCCCTCTCTCACACCCCTCTCCCCTCCCCCCTCCCCTCTCCTCTCTCTCTCCCCCCTCTCCCCTCTCCTCTCTCTCTCCCCCCTCTCACCGTGTGGTCGGCCTTGAAGGCGGCGTCCTGCAGCAGCAGCAGCTCTGTTTTGATTGGCCGTGGGCCGGGCGAGGCCTGCAGTGATTGGATGGTGAAGGTGGAGTAGAGGCCGGACTTCATGTAGTCGTTCCTGGAGCTTTTCTGTGAGCCGGGCGACGAGCGCTGAGGTAGGCCCTTTGACGGACAGCTGGAGGCCCCGCCCCCCGGGCCCTGTGATTGGCCGTCGGGCTCGGCGGCGTCTCTCCTCTGACCCTCGTCTCCGTCCCGCGTCCCATCATGCAGCGGGGCGTCGGGCTGACTCACAAACCGGTACACGAACTTCTGCCCGCTCACCTTCTTGATGATGTTCTGAAACACAAATACACCCACGAGTACTGCAAGTACACAATACTGCTGGTACTTCTACAGAGTACCACCGTGGCCTAGTATCAGCACCGTCTTCAGGTTGAGTGTTCCTCTGTATTGTAGCAGCGGTGCAGTAGTACCATTAGTAGTACCATTAGTAGTACTAACACTACTAGCTTGTGGTAGTCTCACTCCTCTCTCTCACCCCCTCTCTCCTCTCTCTCTCTCACCTTTCTCCCCCCTCTCACTCTTCACTCTCTCTCACTTCTCACCCCTCCCCTCTCTCACCCCTCTCCTCTCTCTCTCACTAACACCACTAGCTTGTGGTAGTAGTACTGCAGCAGTACTGCAGTAGTACCGCAGTAGTACCTTGTCGTAGTACTACTGTAGTAGTACTGCAGTCGTACCGCAGTAGTACTTTGTCGTAGTACTACTGTAGTAGTACCTTGTCGTACCGCAGTAGTACCTTGTCGTAGTACTACTGTAGTAGTACCTTGTCGTACCGCAGTAGTACCTTGTCGTAGTACTACTGTAGTAGTACCTTGTCGTACCGCAGTAGTACCTTGTCGTAGTAGTATCTGAGCGCCCGGCTCAGCTTGTCGTAGTTCATGTTGTTCTTGTTCTTGCGGAGGCCCCACAGACGAGCCACCTCCTCTGCGTCCAGCAGCTTGAACTCTCCGTCCTCTCCGGTCCAACAGATCAGGTGACGCTGACGCTGGTCCTCCAGCAGGTGGAGCAAGAACTGCCACAGGGTGATGGACGGGTCCATGGCTGAGGGGGGAGAATGTAGCTTTAGACTTCTATACAACCAGAGGAGTCGCCCCCTGGTGGGCAGGAGAGAGAATGCAGCTTTAACACATGAAGCATAGACTTCTATACAACCAGAGGAGTCGCCCCCTGGTGGTCAGGAGAGAGAATGCAGCTTTAAGACATGAAGCATATACTTCTATACAACCAGGGAGTCGCCCCCTGGTGGGCAGTAGAGAGAATGCAGCTTTAACACATGAAGCATATACTTCTATACAACCAGGGAGTCGCCCCCTGGTGGTCAGGAGAGAGAATGCAGCTTTAACACATGAAGCATATACTTCTATACAACCAGGGAGTCGCCCCCTGGTGTGGGCAGTAGAGAGAATGCAGCTTTAAGACATGAAGCATATACTTCTATACAACCAGGGAGTCGCCCCCTGGTGGTCAGGAGAGAGAATGCAGCTTTAACACATGAAGCATAGACTTCTATACAACCAGAGGAGTCGCCCCCTGGTGGTCAGGAGAGAGAATGCAGCTTTAAGACATGAAGCATATACTTCTATACAACCAGAGGAGTCGCCCCCTGGTGGTCAGGAGAGAGAATGCAGCTTTAAGACATGAAGCATAGACTTCTATACAACCAGAGGAGTCGCCCCCTGGTGGTCAGGAGAGAGAATGCAGCTTTAAGACATGAAGCATATACTTCTATACAACCAGAGGAGTCGCCCCCTGGTGGTCAGGAGAGAGAATGCAGCTTTAACACATGAAGCATAGACTTCTATACAACCAGAGGAGTCGCCCCCTGGTGGTCAGGAGAGAGAATGCAGCTTTAACACATGAAGCATAGACTTCTATACAACCAGAGGAGTCGCCCCCTGGTGGTCAGGAGAGAGAATGCAGCTTTAACACATGAAGCATATACTTCTATACAACCAGGGAGTCGCCCCCTGGTGGGCAGTAGAGAGAATGCAGCTTTAACACATGAAGCATAGACTTCTATACAACCAGAGGAGTCGCCCCCTGGTGGTCAGGAGAGAGAATGCAGCTTTAAGACTTGAAGCATATACTTCTATACAACCAGGGAGTCGCCCCCTGGTGGGCAGTAGAGAGAATGCAGCTTTAACACATGAAGCATAGACTTCTATACAACCAGAGGAGTCGCCCCCTGGTGGTCAGGAGAGAGAATGCAGCTTTAACACATGAAGCATAGACTTCTATACAACCAGAGGAGTCGCCCCCTGGTGGTCAGGAGAGAGAATGCAGCTTTAAACACATGAAGCATATACTTCTATACAACCAGGGAGTCGCCCCCTGGTGGGCAGTAGAGAGAATGCAGCTTTAACACATGAAGCATATACTTCTATACAACCAGAGGAGTCACCCCCTGGTGGTCAGGAGAGAGAATGCAGCTTTAAACACATGAAGCATAGACTTCTATACAACCAGAGGAGTCACCCCCTGGTGGTCAGGAGAGAGAATGCAGCTTTAACACATGAAGCATAGACTTCTATACAACCAGAGGAGTCACCCCCTGGTGGTCAGTAGAGAGAATGCAGCTTTAACACATGAAGCATAGACTTCTATACAACCAGATATGAGTGGGATTATAAGCGAGCAATAAATGAACAACAGGCTGAGTCAAACCAATCAAACCACTTTCTCCACCAGAGAAGAAGAGTGTTTCCTCACCACTTCCTGTTAGACGGTGGGTTCTCTGCTCCCTGACATCCGCCTGTCAGGCGATCAACCAGAGCCTGGAGACACTAAAGTCTGCAATACTAGTGAAAGTACTGCTGTAATACTACTGCAATACTAGTGAAAGTACTGCTGTAATACTAGTGAAAATACTGCTGTGATACTACTGCAATACTAGTGAAAGTACTGCTGTAATACTACTGCAATACTAGTGAAAGTACTGCTGTAATACTAGTGAAAATACTGCTGTGATACTACTGCAATACTAGTGAAAGTACTGCTGTAATACTACTTAAAGTACTCCTGTAATACTCCTATAATCCTACTTAAAATACTCCTGTAATACTACTTAAAGTACTGCTGTAATACTCCTGTAATACTACTTAAAGTACTGCTGTAATACTCCTGTAATACTACTTAAAGTACTGCTGTAATACTCCTATAATACTACTTAAAATACTCCTGTAATACTACTTAAAGTACTGCTGTAATACTCCTATAATACTACTTAAAATACTCCTGTAATACTACTTAAAGTACTGCTGTAATACTCCTGTAATACTACTTAAAGTACTGCTGTAATACTACTTAAAGTACTGCTGTAATACTACTTAAAGTACTGCTGTAATACTACTTAAAGTACTGCTGTAATACTCAATCACAAATCAACGCTCACGTCAGAGTGCGTCAGTGTTGCCGTGACAACGTGTGATGAGTATTACACCGTCTGCTCAGCATCAGGTCTGAAGAGGCTCTGATCACTGTATTGATCACTATGATCGCTGTATTGATCACTATGATCACTGTATTGATCGCTGTATTGATCACTATGATCGCTGTATTGATCACTATGATTCAAAGCTTCTATTACGGTTTATAAATAAAGCTTTGAATGTCTGTCAGCATGTTTTATGACATCGTCGCCCTGAAGAAAACAATCCAAAGCTGCATTCTCTCTCCTGACCACCAGGGGACGACTCCTCTGGTTGTATAGAAGTCTATGCTTCATGTGTTAAAGCTGCATTCTCTCTCCTGACCACCAGGGGGCGACTCCTCTGGTTGTATAGAAGTCTATGCTTCATGTGTTAAAGCTGCATTCTCTCTACTGACCACCAGGGGGCGACTCCTCTGGTTGTATAGAAGTCTATGCTTCATGTGTTAAAGCTGCATTCTCTCTCCTGACCACCAGGGGGCGACTCCTCTGGTTGTATAGAAGTCTATGCTTCATGTGTTAAAGCTGCATTCTCTCTCCTGACCACCAGGGGGCGAATCCTCTGGTTGTATAGAAGTCTATGCTTCATGTGTTAAAGCTGCATTCTCTCTCCTGACCACCAGGGGGCGACTCCTCTGGTTGTATAGAAGTCTATGCTTCATGTGTTAAAGCTGCATTCTCTCTCCTGACCACCAGGGGGCGACTCCTCTGGTTGTATAGAAGTCTATGCTGAGATATTGGAGATGTTTGGATCACACGAGCCACAAAGCAGCTTCATTAGAATCTGATTAAGACACTGTGTACAAATACACACACCGTGTACAAATACACACACCGTGTACAAATACCTGCTTCACACACAAAAGGTTTAACAGCATAACATAATGTTCAGCCTCCGATAGAAGATCAATACTTCAGGAAGACATTCGACTATTGATCAGACACTAATCATTCTTCTGTTGTGATCGTGAATGAATCGATCGCTGCTTTACGGGACAACTGCCCTTTTGTGTCTGGTCATGACGTCACTGCCTCTTTGATACACCTGGTTCAGGTGAGGACGAGGAGCGAGTCTCTGCACGAAAACAAACCAGCATGCCATTCGTGATCACACACACACACACACACACACACACACACACACAGCAGGCCTCAGCAGCTCACACACACACACCTGTTGCGACGGTGCTGCTTCCCTCCAAACTGCACAGTAACACACACACACACACACACACACACACACAGCTCCATCCGCAGCGTCTCTTACCGTTTATCAGCGGGTTTGAATCCATGATGTGTTCGTGCAGCTCAGACATCCTCCATGCTGCCGTGTTGTCGGTCTGTTGTCTGTGTACCTGTCTGTGTACCTGTCTGTGTACCTGTCTGTCTACCTGCCTGCCTGTCTGTCTGCTGGAGGTTAGGAGGAGGCTGAGCAGGCGACGTTCAGCAGCTTCTCCCGCGACCTGCTGGCGTTATGTAACCGCTCCGAGCTGCTGCTGCTGCCGTTGCCAGGCTGCCGAGCCTCCATGTCACCGACAACCTGCTGCTGCTCACCGACACGTTGACCGACAACCTGCTGCTCACCGACACGTTGACCGACAACCTGCTGCTCACCGACACGTTGACCGACCCGCTGCTGCTCACCGACAGATTCAAAGTCCCGCTGTGCCCAGAGAAACGAACCGTCGGGGAGGAAGATTTATGTTTCAGCCGCGTCCACAGCCTTCGGCAGCTAATTAATATGCTAATTATGATAAAACTCTGTTAACTTTGCGTTAACGAGCCGGTAACGCGCTCCGTGACGTTCCGCCCGTCGCCGTTACTTCCGGGTGTGGGACCCGGGAACAGACGGAGATAATCAGCTAAACTAACGACGTGAAGCTGCTAGCCTAGCGTGCTAACAGCTAGCTTAGCTTGCTGCTGTGACGCCCCCCACATCCTCCTCTTCCTCTCCTCCTCACACCTCCTCTTCCTCTCCTCCTCTTCCTCTCCTCCTCCCTCAACAGTTGCTCCCTGCGGACCGGAGTTCACCGGAACCGTCCGGAGGAAAGTCTGTTGTCAGCTCGTCGTTTCTTCAGTTTCTTCCTGTTTGGATGAAACTCCTCCTCAACCCCTTCACCATAACAACCTAACTTCCGGACTGGGATTTCAAAATAAAACGTATTATTTTATTTACTTTATCATTTTACTTATGTACTTTCTTACCTACCTACTTACGTACTTACTTTCGTTCCTACTTACTTTCGTTCCTACTTACTCTCTTTCATGGTTACCTACCAGTATTCTACAGATATTTGTACTGTTCAACGTGAATATCAGGGTAGACGAGAAAGCTGGTGCTTTTATTTTGAAGGACGGTTGTCGTACTCTGGCTGAGTTCCGGTGTTTAAAGTTGCGTGAAGCTCGTGTCTCTGCAGCGGTTTTTGTCTCTGCCGAGGAGCCGCTGAGCAAGGCGGCCGAACAAAGACGTTTTTCAAAATAAAAGTAGTTTGACCGCTTCGTTACAAACCGACGGATCGTTTTTTAAGACCGAAGACTTCGACACAATGAAAGCAGAACACTGTGTGTGTGTGTGTGTGTGTGTATTTTTGTGTGTGTCTGTGTGTATTTGTGTGTGTGTGTGTGTGTGTGTGTCTGTGTAGCATCTAGTCTCCACGGCAACAGGCTCTGTGTTGTTGACAATGCATCTTATTTATATTTTGTTTCCTCTTGTCTCATTTTACCACCAGTTGTACATAAAATAATAAAATAATATATATATACATATATATATATATATATATATGATTAAATAACAATAATATAAATGACAATACATTGTCTATAATTATGTTTCATACTTTTCTATAATCATTGAACTGAAAGTTAATTTAAACTCTTTAATCTAATAATAACTCAGAGTTATTAATCACGAGGAGCAGTTATGAAGAAGTTATTTACAACATGAATGTTTTATGAAGAACACTTTATTTTGAAGGTCTACAGATGCTTCCTGTTCATTAAAGGAACAGTTCACAGAGTTCTTGATCTCAACATGAGTTCAGGCTCTCTTCGTCTTCATCCTCTGAATGTCTGCTACAGACCATAATGTCACATCGCCACGGTGACCGCCTTCCTGAACGATGGATCTAGAAGACGTCTCTTCTTCTGCTCTCTGGGAGATCTGACAGACCCTGAAGCTCCCTCAGACCCTGAGGAGGAGAGGAGGAAGAGGAAGAGAGGAGGAGGAGGAGGGGGAGGAGGAGGAAGAGGAAGAGGAGGAGGAAGAGGAGGAGGAGGGGGAAGAGGAGGAGGAGGAAGAGGAAGTGAGGAGGAGGAGGACAAGGAGGAGGAGAAGGAGGAGGAGAAAGAAGAAGAAAAGGAGGACGACGAGGAGGAGAAATTATTATCGATCTGATTAACAGTTTAAAATATGAAATACAAATAAACAAAGTAACAGTAAAATATTAAATAAAAAACCAGAAAATATATTAAATATTCCCCAAAAATATGAATAATCTAAAAAAATATGAAAGATCAAAAGACTCAAAAAAACATCATAAATAATCTGAAAGAGTTATGTGTTCAAAGTCAAACTTTATTGATGATTAAAACACTGATACGCTTAAAGAGTTCATTATGATTTATGTTTGACAACGTGACGAGTAGTGATCGTCACAGAGAGGAGGATGAAGATGATGAAGAGTAGGATAAGAGGAGGATGAAGAGGAGGAAGAGGATGACGAAGAGGTCACTGACCTCGATCACCATGCGGATGTTGGCTTTGATCTCAGCAGAGTCTTTACTGAGCTGCTCTGTGAAGCTGAAACACAACGTTAGCACAGTTAGCATCTCTCATTCACAGCAATGGGCACAGCTAGCATCGAGCTAACACAGCAGGTGAAACCACAGAAGAAGAAGGAGGACTGACGCGGTCAGCTGACTCGTCTTCTTGTCGATGAACCTCAGCGCTTCGTCGTGGTTCATCTCCACGAAGAAACCGTAACCGACGGCAACGAAGATCCTGGACGAGTCCTCCCTGGGGGAAGGGGAGGAGCAAAGGATTCTGGGTAATTCTTCAGCTTTTAAGACGCTTCATCGTTGTTCAGTTCAGTTATTGATTCATTCATTGATCAGAAGCTCACACTTCAGCCTGAACGAAGAAGCTGCAGCCGAGGTCCACGTCTGTCTTCAGGGGGGAGGGGGAGTCCTGAAACACACACACACACACACACACACACACACACACACACACACACACACACACGTTAATATATTGTGGCATCACAAGGGGACAGGTTGTGGAGGGACGCTACATTCCAACTGAGCAGCATTTTGACGGTAAAGTTATTTATTTATTGTCTAAATTTGAGTAAATTATTTATTATAAATCATCATCATCATCATCATCATCGTCATCGTCATCATCGTCATCGTCGTACCTGCAGACTCTGAATGGAGTTCTTCAGCTGGAGATACTGAGAGATTTTCTCATAAACAGAGTCTCTCTGCTGCAACACCTTCCTGTTTAATAACAATCATATTATTAATAACAACACCTTCCTGTTTAATAACAATCATATTAGCAATAACAACACCTTCCTGTTTAATAACAATCATATTATTAATAACAACAACTGCCTGTGTAACAACAATAATATTATTAATAACAACAACACATTCCTGTGTAACAACAATAATATTATTAATAACAACAACACCTTCCTGTGTAACAACAATAATATTATTAATAACAACATCTTCCTGTGTAACAACAATCCTGTGTATTTATATGTATATTATTGTTTGTATGTGTATATTATGTGTTTGTATATGTATATTATGTGTATGTATATTTAATATACATATACAAACACATAATATACTATATGTGTTTGTATACGTATATTATTGTTTGTATATGTATATAATGTGTATTTATATGTATATTATGTGTTTGTATATGTATATTTATATGAGTCTTACTGTAAATCGTTCCTCAGAACTTCGTTGATGAAGTTTTCATATTGCAGAACCTTTTGGTCCAAGTTAGCATTAGCACTAGCATTAGCATCAACAGACATCTTCGTCTCTGTTTTCATCAAATCAAACTTCCGGTTCTGTGAGAGAGATGAATCTCCGGTTCTGTGAGGAAGAAGAACTCTTCCGGGAACCAGCGGACCGTCTGACTGCAGCTCTCGTTACCGGCTCTGTTTACTATTATCGACTGTCCGGTTAGCCGGTTAGCAAGCTGACGCCTCATGTAAACACCGATCTTCACCGGATGTTGATTAATACGAACGTCCGGTTTCTAAATAAAAGCAGCAAACAGAGCCACAGAATTGGATTAAATAGAAGAAACATTTGTTTCACTACTTGTATTTATTATGTTGTATAGTTTAATGTGTATTTATTACAGTATAATATTTTACACACTGATCATATCTTTTGTTTTTAATGTGACGTTTAAAGTCAGATGTTAGACTAATATAGTAAAAGCACAACATTTACCTCAGATACTACTACTACTAGTGGAGTAAAAGAAAGCTGCATTCAATTAAAATACTATTAATTAAGACTGAAGTACCTTGAAGTTGTACTTACATGTAAATGTACTTAGTTACGTTCCACCATCTTAATGTATATTAATTACATAAAAGTGTAATTACATCAAATTATTAATTTCTGTTAAATAAAACAAAATGCTAAAATAACACATTAATAAACGGTGTGGTCACATGACATCTAACTTAACGCTACATTTCCTTTTTAAAGTGACTAAAACACACTTTCAACCAACCGAGTCTCTTCTAGCTGCACTGGTTCTGTACTGGGACCAGCGCAGTGACGTCACTGTAAACAAACATGGCGGACAGCTGGCAGCTTTGCAGCTCGTTCAGTTCAACATATTTATTTAAAGATATTTAAAAACACATAAAACCGACCTGCACGTGAACAAGTCTTCATAACAGGAACTCTTGCGTCTCGTTGGTTCTCGTCGGACACGTTTGTTGCGACACCAGCAGCTGTTTCGATCGTTTAGCTAGTAGGTTACCAAGGCAACGCAGCTAGCTTTTAGCTCAGGTCAGTGGCTTTCTTTTCTAAAAGTCGGTGTTTCCTTACAATATTTTGTTCATTTGCGATTTTCTTACACGCCGAATCAAAGTCCGTTCATGTAGGTTGTGAAGAATATTAAGTTTTGTTCAGTGAACTTTTATATTATTCAGCATATTTGCGCAACATCAGTGAATTGAATGATTTATTAACGGAGTTCGTTTCTTTTGCTTCAGTTCACTGGAAACTAAGATCCAAGATCCAGGACTCAGACCTGTAGTCCAGGACCCAGATCAGACCTGTAGTCCAGGACCCAGATCAGACCTGTAGTCCAGGACCCAGATCAGACCTGTAGTCCAGGACTCAGACCTGTAGTCCAGGACTCAGATCAGACCTGTAGACCAGGACCCAGATCAGACCTGTAGTCCAGGACCCAGATCAGACCTGTAGTCCAGGACCCAGATCAGACCTGTAGTCCAGGACCCAGATCAGACCTGTAGTCCAGGACCCAGATCAGACCTGTAGTCCAGGACCCAGATCAGACCTGTAGACCAGGACCCAGATCAGACCTGTAGTCCAGGACCCAGATCAGACCTGTAGTCCAGGACCCAGCCTCAGACCTGTAGTCCAGGACCCAGATCAGACCTGTAGACCAGGACCCAGATCAGACCTGTAGTCCAGGACCCAGATCAGACCTGTAGTCCAGGACCCAGATCAGACCTGTAGACCAGGACCCAGATCAGACCTGTAGACCAGGACCCAGATCAGACCTGTAGACCAGGACCCAGATCAGACCTGTAGACCAGGACCCAGCCTCCTTGATGGACATGGATCAGTACAGTATTCTGGGTCGGATCGGAGAAGGAGCTCACGGCATCGTCTTCAAGGCCAAACACATCGAGGTAACTCAACACATAATACACATAATATACATAATATACACACATAATACTAATATAAATACACATATAATACACATAATACTAATATAAATACACATATAATACACATAATACTAATATAAATACACATATAATACATTAGTATTATGTGTGTATGTGTGCCAGCCTATATGTGTATTATGTATTTGTATGTGTATTATATGTGTATTTATATTAGTATTATTTATTAATATTAATACACATATACACATATAATACACACAATACACATAATACACATATAATACACACATAATACTAATATAAATACACATATAATACACATATACACATATAATACACATATCATAGACATATAATACACATATAATACACACATACACATATAACAGACCTATAAGTACACATATAACAGACCTATAAGTACACATATACACATATAACAGACCTATAAGTACACATATAATACACATATACACATATAACAGACCTATAAGTACACATATAATACACATATACACATATAACAGACCTATAAGTACACATATAATACACATATACACATATAACAGACCTATAAGTACACATATACACATATAACAGACCTATAAGTACACATATAATACACATATACACATATAACAGACCTATAAGTACACATATAATACACATATACACATATAACAGACCTATAAGTACACATATAATACACATATACACATATAACAGACCTATAAGTACACATATAATACACATATACACATATAACAGACCTATAAGTACACATATACACATATAACAGACCTATAAGTACACATATAATACACATATACACATATAACAGACCTATAAGTACACATATAATACACATATACACATATAACAGACCTATAAGTACACATATAATACACATATACACATATAACAGACCTATAAGTACACATAGCACCCATCAGGTCCTGATCACTAACACAGTATTGGTCTGACAGACAGGAGAGACGGTGGCTCTGAAGAAGGTGGCTCTGAGGCGGCTGGAGGACGGCATCCCCAACCAGGCTCTCAGGGAGATCAAGGCCCTGCAGGAGATCGAGGACAACCAGCATGTGAGTGCCCAGGGTCAGAGGTCAGAGGTCAGTGGTCAGGGGTCAGAGGTCAGCCTCACACTCCTCCTCCTCTTCCTCAGGTGGTGAAGCTGAAGGACGTCTTCCCTCATGGGACGGGCTTCGTCCTGGTGTTTGACTTCATGCTGTCCGACCTCTCTGAGGTCATCAGGAACTCCCAGCGACCTTTGACCCCGGCGCAGGTCAAAGGTTACATGATGATGCTGCTGAAGGGCGTGGCCTTCCTGCATCACAACGACATCATGCACCGAGTGAGAACGACTTCACCTTCATCTGACTCCTGCAGCCCTTCAGAATAAGAGCCCTGATGGTGTGTGTGTGTGTGTGTGTGTGTGTGTGTGTGTGTGTGTGTGTGTGTGTGTGTGTGTGTGTGTAGGACCTGAAGCCAGCCAACCTGCTCATCAGCTCTTCAGGTCATCTGAAGATCGCAGACTTCGGTTTGGCCAGATTGTTCAGTGAGCAGGAAGAGAGACTGTACAGCCACCAGGTGGCCACCAGGTGGTGCTCACACTCTGTTATTACTCTATTAATACTGTATTGGTACTCTTATCACTCGTTTATTTGGTCTATTTATTCTATTATTACTCTATAAGTAAATCTATTATTACTCTATAAGTCTATGATTATTCTATTATTTAGTCTATTTACTCTATTGTTACTCTATAAGTCTATTATTACTCTGTTGTTACTCTATTATTACTCTATAAGTCTATGATTATTCTATTATTTAGTCTATTTACTCTATTGTTACTCTATAAGTCTATTATTACTCTGTTGTTACTCTATTATTACTCTATAAGTCTATGATTATTCTATGATTTAGTCTATTTACTCTATTGTTACTCTATAAGTCTATTATTACTCTGTTGTTACTCTATTATTACTCTGTTGTTACTCTATTATTACTCTGTTGTTACTCTGTTGTTACTCTATTGTTACTCTGTTGTTACTCTATTATTACTCTGTTGTTACTCTGTTGTTACTCTGTTGTTACTCTATTGTTACTCTATTGTTACTCTGTAATGTATGTGTGTTCAGGTGGTACAGAGCACCTGAGCTGCTGTACGGAGCCAGAAAGTACGACGAGGGAGTCGACCTGTGGTGAGAAAACTACAACTAATCATGTTAATACTGAAAATACTGAGAGTACTACTATTACTACTACTACTACAACTACAACTACTAACACTATACCACCACTAATACTACTACTTCTACTACTACAACTACTAACACTACCACCACTATTACTACTACTTCTACTACTACTACTACCAGCACTATTTATATTACTACTACTATTTATAATTCTTCTACCACTACCACAATACTACTACAATTACTACTAACAGCACGAATACTACTACTTCTTCTACCGCCACTACTACTACCACTACAACTACTACTACTGACATAGACATCATGACATCTTGACTTTGACTTAACCTACAGTCAGACTTCCTGTCGCCCTTCAGAATAAAAGCGGAGTGTGTTTCAGGGCGGTGGGCTGTATCTTCGGGGAGCTGCTGAACTCGTCCCCTCTGTTTCCTGGAGAGAACGACATCGAGCAGCTGTGCTGCGTCCTGCGGGTGCTGGGGACGCCCACGCAGGACAGCTGGCCTGTGAGCTGGTTATACTACTAGTTACACTACTGGTTACACTACTGGTTATACTACTAGTTACACTACTGGTTATACTACTAGTTACACTACTAGTTACACTACTAGTTATACTACTGGTTACACTACTGGTTATACTACTGGTTACACTACTGGTTACACTACTGGTTATACTACTGGTTACACTACTGGTTACACTACTGGTTATACTACTGGTTATACTACTGGTTACACTACTAGTTACACTACTAGTTACACTACTAGTTATACTACTGGTTATACTACTGGTTACACTACTAGTTATACTACTGGTTACACTACTGGTTATACTACTAGTTACACTACTAGTTACACTACTGGTTACACTACTGGTTATACTACTGGTTACACTACTGGTTACACTACTGGTTACACTACTAGTTACACTACTGGTTACACTACTAGTTACACTACTAGTTATACTACTGGTTACACTACTGGTTACACTACTGGTTACACTACTAGTTATACTACTGGTTACACTACTGGTTACACTACTGGTTACACTACTAGTTATACTACTGGTTATACTACTGGTTACACTACTAGTTATACTACTAGTTACACTACTAGTTATACTACTAGTTACACTACTGGTTACACTACTGGTTATACTACTGGTTACACTACTGGTTATACTACTGGTTACACTACTGGTTACACTACTGGTTATACTACTGGTTATACTACTAGTTATACTACTGGTTATACTACTGGTTACACTACTGGTTACACTACTAGTTATACTACTAGTTATACTACTGGTTACACTACTGGTTACACTACCGGTTATACTACTAGTTATACTACTGGTTACACTACTAGTTACACTACTAGTTATACTACTGGTTATACTACTGGTTATACTACTGGTTACACTACCGGTTACACTACTGGTTACACTACTAGTTATACTACTAGTTATACTACTGGTTACACTACTGGTTACACTACCGGTTACACTACTAGTTATACTACTGGTTACACTACTGGTTACACTACTAGTTATACTACTAGTTATACTACTGGTTATACTACTGGTTATACTACTAGTTATACTACTGGTTATACTACTGGTTATACTACTGGTTACACTACTGGTTACACTACTAGTTATACTACTGGTTATACTACTGGTTATACTACTAGTTATACTACTGGTTACACTACTAGTTATACTACTGGTTACACTACTAGTTATACTACTGGTTACACTACTAGTTATACTACTGGTTACACTACTGGTTATACTACTAGTTATACTACTAGTTATACTACTGGTTATACTACTGGTTATACTACTAGTTATACTACTGGTTAGACTACTAGTTATACTACTGGTTACACTACTGGTTACACTACTGGTTACACTACTAGTTATACTACTGGTTACACTACTGGTTATACTACTAGTTATACTACTAGTTATACTACTGGTTATACTACTGGTTATACTACTAGTTATACTACTGGTTAGACTACTAGTTATACTACTGGTTACACTACTGGTTACACTAATGGTTACACTACTGGTTATACTACTGGTTACACTACTGGTTACACTACTAGTTACACTACTGGTTACACTACTGGTTACACTACTAGTTATACTACTACTTATACTACTGGTTACACTACCGGTTACACTACCAGTTATACTACCAGTTATAACTACCAGTTATAACTACCAGTTATACTACTAGTTATACTACTAGTTATAACTACTGGTTATACTACTAGTTATACTACTAGTTATAACTACTGGTTACACTACTGGTTATACTACTGGTTATACTACTAGTTATACTACCGGTTATACTACTGGTTATACTACCAGTTATACTACCAGTTATACTACTAGTTATAACTACCAGTTATAACTACCAGTTATACTACTAGTTATAACTACTGGTTATACTACCAGTTATACTACCGGTTATACTACTGGTTATACTACCAGTTATACTACCAGTTATACTACTAGTTATAACTACCAGTTATACTACTAGTTATACTACTAGTTATACTACTGGTTAATAGTTATACTACTAGTTATATTACCAGTTATAATACAGGTTATACTACTAGTTACAATACTAGTTATACTACCAGTTTTACTACAGGTTAATAGTTATACTGCAAGTTATACTACTAGTTATATTACCGGTTATACT
Source organism: Myoxocephalus aenaeus (assembly GCA_038501785.1). Lineage (NCBI taxonomy): Eukaryota > Metazoa > Chordata > Actinopteri > Perciformes > Cottidae > Myoxocephalus > Myoxocephalus aenaeus. Next base: position 119,914 of record JBAMJR010000371.1, read on the forward strand.
ACCAGTTATACTACTAGTTATACTACCAGTTAATAGTTATACTACTAGTTATATTACGAGTTATACTACCAGTTATACTACTAGTTATACTACCAGTTAATAGTTATACTACCAGTTCAGGGTACCCGCGAGGTCTTAAAAACTTGAAAAAGTCTTAAATTTAGTATTCATAATTTAAGGCCTTAAAAAGGTATTACATTTTGTCAACAGGTCTTAAATTTCGTTCATCAAGTCTTAATTTTTACCCCCTTCCTTATTTGATACGGCGCCACAACATTTGTTTATTGTTCGTTGTTACAACGAATCTTAGTTCACCCAAACGTCGCATCCAAAATATCAGGCAACCTGTATATGGCTCTGAACTGCTGAGACTGTAGAGTTTAACAGCTGATCGCGCGCCATCCCCAAGCGCGTGCTAACTAGCGCGCTCGCAGGTTAGCATGGAGCTATGCGAACCTGCTTTCCCGTTTCCATCGCGTGTCTCACCAGCAGGGTCAGATGCACTTGCCAGTAGTGTTACAGAGTCCACAGTCCTCCAGCTGAAGATGTTTCTTCTCTGTAAATTAAAGGGTTCTTCCCCAGGTAGCCAAAATGACCTTGTCCGGATCCGTCTTAAGCTAGACACGCCGGAAGAAACATGTCCGGCCCGGGTCCCGTTGCCGATTCTGCTGAGACTCGGCATGAACGACGCCGCAGAATCGGACCGAATACACCGGCCCGATTCCAGCGGCCGTCACTGCCGTCACTCGGCCGTAATGTAAACTGACCTGGGGCCGGCACTGGCCTGAAGCCGGTACAGAAAACACGTCGCCAGGGTCCGGTTGCCGACTCAGCGAAGTCTCAGAATGACGCCCCAGAATCGAGTTGAATATATTCATCATGACACAAAAACAATACTTTACTTACTAAATTAAGCCGATCAAGATCCCATTGTTTGGTAACACAAGCAGTCCAACAAATGCCAAATAAGATAACATTTTATATATAATAATATATGATAAGAAAATATTGTTCATTATTATATAACGATACAATAAAATAAGACACGTAGACCAAAACGTACACCCCTCACAGTTATTGTTTTAAATGGTTCTGTCTTATGATTAAAGTTATTTGATTGATTGATTTCCTTTTTTTTTTCATTCATACGCATATCAGGAAAGGTGCGATGTTGGTCTTAAATTTCATTTAAAGTGGTCTTGAAAAGGTCTTAAAAAGTCTTAAATTTGAGATGAAAAATCCTGGGGGTACCCTGCAGTTATACTACTAGTTATATAACCGGTTATACTACCAGTTATACTACTGGTTAATAGTTATACTACTAGTTATATTACCAGTTATACTACCAGTTATACTACTAGTTATACTATTAGTTATAATACTAGTTATACTACCAGTTATACTACTAGTTATAATATTAGTTATTCTACTAGTTATAATACTAGTTATACTACCAGTTATACTACTAGTTATAATATTAGTTATTCTACTAGTTATAATACTAGTTACACTACCAGTTATACTACTGGTTATACTACTCCTACTTTTTCTGCTTCTACTTCTTCTTCTCCTATAGAAGTATATAGATGTACATAGAAGTATATAGATGTACATAGAAGTACATCAGTAGTATAAGTACATCGGTTCTACTCCGTCTCTCCAGGAGATCGTCGAGTTGCCAGATTACAATAAAATCACCTTTAAGGAGAATCCAGCGATCCCATTGGAGGAGATCGTCCCGGACACGCCCCCTCAGGCCATCGACCTGCTCTACAAGTTCCTGGTTTATCCGTCCAATCAGCGCTGCTCTGCCAGACAGGTGGGAAACAGGAAGTGGAGTTCCTCAGGGTTCCACCTGAGGACCCTTTATTGACGACGAGGTCCAGAACACGAGAACCAATCAAAACGCAGGAAACTGAATCCAGATTCAATGATTCATCTCAAATTTAGGAAATACATGGAAATCAATTGTCTTGATTAATTGATTGATCATCCAATCACATTATTTTATACTGATGTATTGATTAATGTGTTGATGTTAATTGATTGATTGATGTATTGTTTGATGTATTGATAAATGTATTGATTAATGTATTGATAGATGTATTGATTAATGTATTGATTGATGTATTGATTGATGTATTGATAGATGTATTGATAGATGTATTGATTGATGTATTGATAGATGTATTGATCAATGTATTGATTGATGTATTGATAGATGTATTGATAGATGTATTGATTAATGTATTGATTGATGTATTGATAGATGTATTGATAGATGTATTGATTAATGTATTGATTGATGTATTGATTGATGTATTGATTGATGTATTGATAGATGTATTGATCAATGTATTGATTGATGTATTGATAGATGTATTGATTAATGTATTGATTGATGTATTGATAGATGTATTGATCAATACATTGATCAATGTATTGATTAATGTATTGATTGATGTATTGATCAATGTATTGATTGATGTATTGATCAATGTATTGATCAATGTATTGATTAATGTATTGATTGATGTATTGATCAATGTATTGATTGATGTATTGATCAATGTATTGATTAATGTATTGATTAATGTATTGATAGATGTATTGATCAATGTATTGATTGATGTATTGATCAATGTATTGATAGATGTATTGATTAATGTATTGATTGATGTATTGATCAATGTATTGATAGATGTATTGATTAATGTATTGATTGATGTATTGATAGATGTATTGATCAATACATTGATCAATGTATTGATCAATGTATTGATTAATGTATTGATTGATGTATTGATAGATGTATTGATCAATGTATTGATTGATGTATTGATCAATGTATTGATCGATGTATTGATTGATGTATTGATAGATGTATTGATCAATGTATTGATTAATGTATTGATAGATGTGTTGATCAATGTATTGATTGATGTATTGATAGATGTATTGATCAATGTATTGATCTGTCCCCTCCTCTCCCAGGCTCTCCTCCATCCCTTCTTCTTCTCCTCTCCTCTTCCTGCTCACCACTCGGAGCTTCCCATCCCTCAGAGGGGGGGTCGACCCCCCCGCCAGCGGCTGCAAGCTCCGCCCACCGACTTCTCCGTGGACCTGCCCCTGCAGAACAGCGTGGTAGACCCCGCACTGCTGCGGGGACACGCCTCCTGCCTCTGAACAACGACGGACCGACCAATCACATTTAAAAACAAACACAGTCACCGTGGGGCGATCAATCAAAGACTCGTCGAGGACATTTTATACGTGTTTGTTTTTAAACGTTCAGGCTGAGGATCGAGTCCCACGAGAGCAGCTGGAGCCATTAATCAAACAACCTCCTGACTTTGACTCCTGGATGTTTTTCATACTTTATCACTGCGGTTTGATGTCAGTCGTGTTCTACACATACGTGACACATACGACCTATTCTATGGTAAGAAAGGAGATGTAATGACAGTGTACACACATTACAGTGGTGACTAACAATGAGAACAGGACATTCAGCCATTTTGATTTTAAAGATGATCGGAATCACACAGAAATCACATTTATAGAGTTTATCAGTAGATCAATGTTCACCTGACTGAGCGTCAGATCAGTGTCCATGTTTCTCAGGTCTGAACAGGAGCTGCTGGGTTCACCTGTTCACCTGTTTACCTGTTCACCAGTTCACCAGTTCACCTGTTCACCTGTTCACCAGTTCACCTGTTCACCTGTTTACCAGTTCACCTATTTACCTGTTTACCTGTTCACCAGTTCACCTGCTTACCAGTTCACCAGTTCACCTATTTACCAGTTCACCTGTTCACCTGTTTACCTGTTTACCTGTTCACCAGTTCACCAGTTCACCTGTTCACCAGTTTACCTGTTCACCAGTTCACCAGTTCACCAGTTCACCAGTTCACCTATTTACCAGTTCACCTGTTCACCTGTTCACCTGTTCACCTGTTTACCTGTTCACCAGTTCACCAGTTCACCAGTTCACCTATTTACCAGTTCACCTGTTCACCTGTTCACCAGTTCACCTGTTCACCTGTTTACCTGTTTACCTGTTCACCAGTTCACCAGTTCACCTGTTCACCAGTTTACCTGTTTACCTGTTCACCAGTTCACCAGTTCACCTATTTACCAGTTCACCTGTTCACCAGTTCACCTGTTCACCTGTTTACCTGTTTACCTGTTCACCAGTTCACCAGTTCACCTATTTACCAGTTCACCTGTTCACCTGTTCACCTGTTCACCAGTTTACCTGTTCACCAGTTCACCTGCTTACCAGTTCACCTGTTCACCAGTTCACCTATTTACCAGTTCACCTATTTACCAGTTCACCTGTTCACCAGTTCACCTGTTCACCTGTTTACCTGTTTAAAGTGAACTTTACTTTCACTTCATTATCAACGTGTTGCTTTATTTCCTACCTGACCCCCTGAGAGCAGAACCCTGGTCTGGTTCTTCAGGTTCATGATGTCACAGTTTCCTCTTTGATCACTTTGTTTATATAAAATAAATATTACAATATATTATTAAACATCTCACATTAATATACAAATAATTCTAATAAAATGCATATCACATATATGTAAAATATTTGATTGACTATATACTTTATATATATATATATATATATATATTTATCATTCCAAAATGTAGAAACATATATATTAAAGTATATTGTGCATATATCAAAATATATATTACATAAATATTAGAATAAATACCACATATGTACCATAAAATAAATCTTACTTAAATATTGAAATATCACATATATTGAAATATACATTACATATATAGTAAAATATATATCTACATAACATATATAAAATATGTATTGTAACATACAGTATCTCACATATATATTTAAATACATAACACATAGTAAAATGTATATCACATATGTATTACAATATATATATATATATATATATATATATATTGTAATACATTACACCTTCTGCACATGCTCAGTGAGCATGTTTAATCACATTTTGAACTAAAGAAGAGCTGATGTGAGAATAAAAACATGAAACAGGAGTTGAATAAAATCATTTTTATTGATATCCGATAATAACTGAACTCTTGGATCGTCTCAGAATAATAACAACAGCAAGTTTATTAAATTCTGTCAGCTGCGAAGCAGAACGTCGTTTATAAATCTGTACACGTCAGGAGGAGCGACTTCCTGTCTGTCGCTGAGCTACACAATAGCTGTATCTGAGACGCACACACACACACACACACACACACACACACACACACACACACACACACACACACACACACACCGTTTCAGATCTTTAATTTCATGCAAACACGAGTTTGGGGGCGGCATCATCCGTTACTCTAAATATTATAATTCAAGCTATAATAGTCAAATCAAACTTCACATTCATATTAAAGCATATATTTTATCAGCTTAGATGCATTTTTTTTTTGCCAATAATTGTATTTTCTATCAACGGCAAGAACATATTTAAGTCAATAAATTCTGATGTTTCTGAAACAAAGAAATAAAACGTGAGTTAAAAACACAAAAGGCAAATATAAAAAAACAACTTCTGAGACTTTTATTTTGACATCTGCAGCTGAACACCTGAACCGGACCTAAACCGGACCTGAACCAGACCTGAACCGGATCTGAACTGGACCTGAACCAGACCTGAAGCAGATCTGAACCAGACCTGAACCGGACCTGAACCAGATCTGAACTGGACCTGAACCGGACCTGAACCAGACCTGAACCGGACCTGAACTGGTCCCGAACCGGACCTGAACCAGACCTGAACCGGACCTGAACTGGACCTGAACCGGACCTGAACTGGACCTGAAGCAGACCTGAACCGGACTAAGCAGACCTGCACATGGCTGTGATAAAGCGTGGTGCTGTCGGCGCTGACCACCATGTGATTGGACTGATCAGCTGCGAGCTGATTGGCTGACAGGTTGATTGACTGACTGCGTCCTGATTGGCTGAAAACTGCCATGTTTTAAATATTTAGACCTTACTTTTTTTTTTTTGCGTCCAAGATGATTTTTTTTTTCTGTGCAATATTTTATATTTCTGAGAAAAATTGTGAAAACGGCAGAAACGTAAAACAGTCTGAACTTCCTGTTTCTGCAGCTTCACCATCCCGACAAAACCTGAACCACAACCAGCAGGCAGAGACACACAGACTCAGGGGGGCCAGGTAGACCAGGTGAACAGGTAGACCAGGTGAACAGGTAGACCAGGTGGACAGATGGATCAGGTAGTCTTGGTAGACACGTTAGACCTGGTGGACTAGGTGGACCAGGTGAACAGGTGGACCAGGTGGACAGATGGACCAAGAAATCAGAATCGATTTGAGATATTATATAATATGTTTAGAAGCTAGCAGCTTCTAGTGTCCAGTAGAAGAAGTGGGAGCACCGGGGCTGATGGGAAATGTAGTCCATTACTGTGGATAGAGCTGTGTGGGTGTCTGAAAGCTGATTGTGTTTCGTTCTTAACAGTCCAACAAGACGTGACATCATTAACGTTTCAAACATCAAGAAAAAGAATACATCTGTTCTCCGAGCTTTTCAAAATAAAATACTTCTTTTTTTTTAAACTGAAGCGGGAGAGACAACAGGGATTCAAACCAACAACTGATGCTTACCGGCGCTCTGACATCAATACAAAGCAGATTCTCATTTAACATGTGAGTTGCTTTTTTTTTTTAATAGTTCATCGTGCATTTAAAGGTTGTTTGTGACTGAAGCCCCTTTTAAATGGACCCTGGCTTTTATTGTGAAGGCTTGAGGTTTCAAACTAGAGACTGAAGCTGTAACACTGGAATGACCTGTCTGTCTATCTGTCTGTCTGCGGCTTTAAAAACACATCATAAATATAGTAAAAGGAGAAAATACTGGACATTTGTACATGATTGAGAAATAACAGAATAGTTGGCTTCAAAATAAAATGCAGTCGTTATCAGTTGAACGGATGATGTCAGAATTCAAACACTGAACTCCAGTGACGTTACGTGACTTCAGTTTAATTCATGAGTGAGTTCAGTGAAGGTCTTTAACTGTGACAGGAAGTCTCAATTCACCGCTAGCTGAGCTTAGCGTTAGCATATCGAAGGAACAGTTCAACAGTTTTTGTAAAGAACTGGAGTCCGGATGTGTTTAGCTTAGCACAAAGACTGGAAGCAGGGGGGAACAGCTAGCACAACAAACAGTTCCAGCACACATTGTTTACATGTTTGTGTTCATGTTGCTCACTGATGCGTTAACCTTTGGATAAAGCCACGCTAGCTGCTTCCCCTGTTGCCAGTCTTTAAGCTAAGCTAGGCTAACAGCTACACTGACAGCGTTCTGACTCCAGCTCAAGAAATCAGAATCGATCATCTCGTTTCAAACAAAATGAATAAATGTAGAGAGTTTAACAACAGCTTGTTTGTTAAAAGAGGCTGCTGGCTAGTTAGCCATCAAACAGTTAGCTAACGTGAGTCCAGTTCAGACTGGAGCGAAAGAGAACGATATACAGGAGGCGACTTGTTCTTCTAGAACCGGAGGAACTAGAGGACCACAGACAAAACATAGCACCCCATTACAGAGTCATGGTCGAGGTTATAGATTCTATAACTTACTGATATGACAGAGTCATAGTCGAGGTTATAGATTCTATAACTTACTGATATGACAGTCATAGTCGAGGTTATAGATTCTATACCTTACTGATATGACAGTCATAGTCGAGGTTATAGATTCTATACCTTACTGATATGACAGAGTCATAGTCGAGGTTATAGATTCTATAACTTACTGACATTTCAGAGTCATAGTCGAGGTTATAGATTCTATAACTTACTGATATGACAGTCATAGTCGAGGTTATAGATTCTATAACTTACTGATATGACAGTCATAGTCGAGGTTATAGATTCTATACCTTACTGATATGACAGAGTCATAGTCGAGGTTATAGATTCTATAACTTACTGACATTTCAGAGTCATAGTCGAGGTTATAGATTCTATAACTTACTGACATTTCAGAGTCATAGTCGAGGTTATAGATTCTATAACTTACTGATATGACAGTCATAGTCGAGGTTATAGATTCTATAACTTACTGATATGACAGTCATAGTCAAGGTTATAGATTCTATAACTTACTGATATGACAGAGTCATAGTCGAGGTTATAGATTCTATAACTTACTGACATTTCAGAGTCATAGTCGAGGTTATAGATTCTATAACTTACTGACATTTCAGAGTCATAGTCGAGGTTATAGATTCTATAACTTACTGACATTTCAGAGTCATAGTCGAGGTTATAGATTCTATAACTTACTGATATGACAGTCATAGTCAAGGTTATAGATTCTATAACTTACTGACATTTCAGAGTCATAGTCGAGATTAGAGATTCTATAACTTACTGATATGACAGTCATAGTCGAGGTTATAGATTCTATACCTTACTGATATGACAGAGTCATAGTCGAGGTTATAGATTCTATACATTACTGATATGACAGAGTCATAGTCGAGGTTATAGATTCTATAACTTACTGATGTTTCAGAGTCATAGTCGAGGTTATAGATTCTATACCTTACTGATATTTCAAAGTCATAGTCGAGGTTATAGATTCTATACATTACTGATATGACAGAGTCATAGTCGAGGTTATAGATTCTATAACTGATCTGATATCTGATGATGTGTGTGTTTTATTGTTGCTGGTCTTCTTTGGACCAGAACCTGAATATTCAGAGCCATCATTAGAAGCGGTCGAGTCCAGGTCGTGTGATCCTCAGATCACAGTCTTTAAAAAATGCATAGAAGAAGAAAGATCACCCAAATACCCTTCAGAGAGAGCAGGCTGAGGGGCGGGGCTAAAGGGCAGCGCAATGGTTTGTGGGAGTTGTAGTGTAACTGCAGAAGGTGTGCAGACAGACAGACAGACAGACAGACAGACAGACAGACAGACAGACAGACATACGGACAGAAGGTTTAAAAAACAAACAGCATGTAAACGTGCATTAAACAAACTATTTCACCAGAAATGTTCATCATGTGTCTTTTAGGTCAGAATGTCATCATATTTACATGCTACATTTCATTTAAGTGAATTAAATTAAACAATCTGTTGTGTTTGGACGTTAAAATTATGCAGAGGGTCGTCGATCCCCCAATCTATATATCTATATATCTTTATATATGTATAGATATACAGTATATAGAGAGAGAGAGATATTGAGCAAGTTAATGGAAAATTTAAATAATCCTAAACTTCAGCCATTAAATATTCAATATATAATAATGAAAAAATAGAAACGATGGGTTTCAGAGTGGGACAGGAAGTGGCGAGCTGTCTGAACAGGAAGTGGCGGTGTGTGAACAGGAAATGGCGAGCTGTGACGTGGCGGTCGGTCTGCAGGACGAAGGCTGAAGTAAAATGAGGCACTTGTTATGATCCAGAGCTGCAGGTCCGAGGGTCCTGACCACAGCTGGACCTGAACCGTGTGTGTGTGTGTGTGTGTGTGTGTTATGGCTCTGTTACATCATCAGGGCAAAGTTTTTAGTTTTTTTTTTTTACAAGCAAGCAGGCAAATCGGATCATCTGTGGTTAATCTCTAACAATAATAATATTAATATTAACGGCGTTGAGCCTCTACAGCTTTATAAAAATAAAAAAATCATTCCAGTGATATTCACATGCTCAGATTACAGAATCACAGAACAGCAGCTTCAGCCGGGCGGCTGGAAGCTTCTCATGTCGTTTGCATACGAGTATAAAGTTCATGATGAGGAGGAGGATGAAGGTGATGGACGGGAGGCCTGGATCACGAGGACGACCCCGATCAGTGGTATCACAAGGCCGCTGATCAATAAGCATGTGACGCCTGACTGCACCGACAAGAAATAACGTTTTCGACTGACTGACTGTTAGCTCGGGAGGCTAGCCACCCGAGCTAACCCGTTAGCCACCCGAGCTACCCTGCTAGCCTCTCTAGTTAACCTGTTAGGCTCCCGAACTAACCTGTTAGGCACCCCAGCTAACCTGCTAGCCTCTCTAGCTAACCTGCTAGCCTCTCTAGTTAACCTGTTAGGCTCCCGAACTAACCTGTTAGCCACCCCAGCTAACCTGCTAGCCTCTCTAGCTAACCTGCTAGCCTCTCTAGTTAACCTGTTAGCCTCTCTAGCTAACCTGTTAGCCTCCCGAGCTAACCTGCTAGCATCCCGAGCTAACAGTCAGTCCCTTTAGGTCTTCTGACAGTTTGTTCAGTAAAAAGTTATCAAAGATAAACTAAAAGGTTTTTTCTTCAGACTTCAGCTCGATTATAATATATATATATATATATATATATATATATATATATATATATAGTTTGTTTTGTTTTTCATTTCATGTCAAAGATGTTTTCCTGCAGGTGAAACTGAAACAGCTGTTTGTTGATGTTCTTCCTTCCTCATGACGCCACGTGAGTCACAAGAGACGGAAGCTGTTATTGGTCGAGGACCAACTTGACCAAAAATACAGTTTAAACACATCCTCATTTTATGATTTTATTATCCATTAAAAATAGTTAATTAAAGGTGACAGTGGTACTTTTTTGATTCGCTATCAGTGTGTTAATAAAAGGTTATTTTATATTAAATTACATATTCAATATGCAGCTGTAATCTGTTTTAAACATGATTTTATCTTGATTCTACCGACCAATACAAATATTGATTGCTCTTCATTACGGGTCCTCGTCAGTGATCTGATTGGTTCGTTGGTTAGAAGTTAACCAGCGCCGTGATACCAGAGTTAACCTGAGTTAAGCCCAAAGTTAGCAGGATAACGCTGATCTGGCTCCGTGATACAGGTCTCAGGATGCACTGAGGGATGATGGGTAAAATAAAAATCTGATTGTTAGTTACTTCGTCGGCTGTGTGAGAAGCTGTTATGTCATTGGCCAATCAGAGGCCTCAAAACCCGCCAACCAGCCAATCAAAATCAAGTCCTATGTCTTCTTTCTTCTCATTGTCCAATCAGAAACAGACCATCTGCTGTCATCCAATAAGACGCAGGAAGAGGCGGGTCTTCTCTCGACAAGCCAATAGAAAAAAAGCCCTTATAATCTTAGAATCTGTGAATGAAAAAGGAGCGTGTTCTCGGCGCGAGCCAATCAGAGAGAGAGCACGCCCCGCCCACTGAGCCGACTGCCAATCAGGACGTTCGTCAGCCTCTGGGGGTTCGGCTTCAGCCAGGGGCCCGGGGCGTCGTCCTGTTGCCACGCGGCTCTCCTCCAATCGGAACCCTCCCTCCGCCCGGCCTCGGCGATGCTGGCCGTCGATTGGCCGACCTCCGAGAAGCCGCTTGCTGATTCGCTGTCAGACGGACGCCGGCGCTCGTCGCTGTCGTCTACCGGCATGAGGAAGGAGAACGCCGCACCTGAGCTCCCAGAATGCTTAGCGTGGCGGGAGGTGATGTCATCTCTCCTCTCTCCCCTCTCCTCCTCCTCCTCCTCCTCCTCCCTGTCGGCCTCCGTCACCCTCCTCCTCCTCCTCTCCTTCACTCCTCCAGACTCATCCACCCCCTTAAGCGGCGGCAACGCGTCCCAGGATTGAGCACTGATCCTGGGTAAGCTCCTGCTCCTCCTCCCCTGCTCCCTCTGGTTATCTAGCTTCTCCCTCTGCCTGACGGTCTGACTTCTCCTCCTCCTCCTCTCCTCCTCTTCCTCAGCTTCCTCTTGTGCCTCTTCCTCCACCACGTCTAGGTCCAGAGCAGGAGGCCCTCCTCCTCCTCCTTCTCCTTTTCGTCCTCCTGTTCTTTGTTGGCCCTCTCTCCTCATCCTCCTCTTCTCTCCTCCTCCTCCTGCTCCTCCTCCTGCTCCTCCTCCTGTATGACCTCCTCCTCCCCGCTGCAGGCTGAGGGAGGCGGTTGTAATGGTTAATGTCTCCTCCTCTTCCTCCTCTGCGGGTGAAGAGGAGGAGCGTGGGAGGGCTCCTTCCTCAGGGTCTGAGAGACAAACAGAAATAAAGACGTTAAGCTGCAGTTCATCAGACTTCCACTAGAGGGAGATGTGACCAAACTCAGCTTCTTCTTCTGATGTTTAGATTGTATTGTGTGTATATATATATATATATACACACACACACATATACATGTGTATCTATATACACATGTGTTATTACCGTGTTAATAACATGTTAATACTGTAGAATGACACGTACCTACCATGTCGACCACATTACATGACATTTTAACACTAACTTCTTGTTAAAATGTTCTTACGTGACATGAATCCCATGAAGGAAAGTAAAAGCGCAGCAGATGAAGACGTGAAGATGAAGGGATGAGAGTGAAAGGCGGAAGAAGGAGAACAGGAAGTTACCAACCGCGAGTTTTCAGTGCGTCCGATCACGTAGAAGCAGGGTTCCCCCTGCTTAGAGTTGGTCATACAGAGAGACAGGCTGGACAACTCTACTGAGGAAGAGGAAGAGGTCGAAGAGCAGGACAGGAAGTACAGAAGGAAGGAGGAAGAGGAAGTAGAAGTCAAGAGAATCCCAGAGCTGTGATTGGTTGATTCAGGTTCAGAGAGGAAGTGGAAGAGTCACTGAAGGATTTAAAACTCTAATCTCTCTAACGATCTCTCCTTTATTTATATAGTAGTATTTATAAAGTCGACACAGGTTAGCTGTGTGGTCAGGTGTTACAGGTTACCTGTGTGGTCAGGTGTTACAGGTTACCTGTGTGGTCAGGTGTTACAGGTTACCTGTGTAGTCAGGTGTAACAGGTTACCTGTGTAGTCAGGTGTAACAGGTTACCTGTGTGGTCAGGTGTAACAGGTTAGCTGTGTGGTCAGGTGTTACAGGTTACCTGTGTAGTCAGGTGTTACAGGTTACCTGTGTAGTCAGGTGTAACAGGTTACCTGTGTAGTCAGGTGTAACAGGTTACCTGTGTAGTCAGGTGTAACAGGTTACCTGTGTAGTCAGGTGTAACAGGTTACCTGTGTAGTCAGGTGTTACAGGTTACCTGTGTAGTCAGGTGTAACAGGTTACCTGTGTAGTCAGGTGTAACAGGTTACCTGTGTAGTCAGGTGTAACAGGTTAGCTGTGTGGTTAGGTGTTACAGGTTACCTGTGTGGTCAGGTGTTACAGGTTACCTGTGTGGTCAGGTGTAACAGGTTACCTGTGTGGTCAGGTGTAACAGGTTACCTGTGTAGTCAGGTGTTACAGGTTACCTGTGTGGTCAGGTGTAACAGGTTACCTGTGTAGTCAGGTGTTACAGGTTACCTGTGTAGTCAGGTGTTACAGGTTACCTGTGTAGTCAGGTGTAACAGGTTACCTGTGTGGTCAGGTGTTACAGGTTACCTGTGTGGTCAGGTGTTACAGGTGTAACAGGTTACCTGTGTGGTCAGGTGTTACAGGTTACCTGTGTGGTCAGGTGTTACAGGTGTAACAGGTTACCTGTGTGGTCAGGTGTTACAGGTTACCTGTGTGGTCAGGTGTTACAGGTGTAACAGGTTACCTGTGTGGTCAGGTGTTACAGGTGTAACAGGTTACCTGTGTAGTCAGGTTTAACAGGTTACCTGTGTGGTCAGGTGTTACAGGTGTAACAGGTTACCTGTGTAGTCAGGTTTAACAGGTTAACTGTATAGTCAGGTGTTACAGGTTACCTGTGTGGTCAGGTGTTACAGGTTACCTGTGTGGTCAGGTGTTACAGGTTACCTGTATAGTCAGGTGTTACAGGTTACCTGTATAGTCAGGTGTTACAGGTTACCTGTATAGTCAGGTGTTACAGGTTACCTGTGTGGTCAGGTGTTACAGGTTACCTGTGTGGTCAGGTGTAACAGGTTACCTGTGTAGTCAGGTGTTACAGGTTACCTGTGTGGTCAGGTGTAACAGGTTACCTGTGTAGTCAGGTGTTACAGGTTACCTGTGTAGTCAGGTGTTACAGGTTACCTGTGTAGTCAGGTGTAACAGGTTACCTGTGTGGTCAGGTGTTACAGGTTACCTGTGTGGTCAGGTGTTACAGGTGTAACAGGTTACCTGTGTGGTCAGGTGTTACAGGTTACCTGTGTGGTCAGGTGTTACAGGTGTAACAGGTTACCTGTGTGGTCAGGTGTTACAGGTTACCTGTGTGGTCAGGTGTTACAGGTGTAACAGGTTACCTGTGTGGTCAGGTGTTACAGGTGTAACAGGTTACCTGTGTAGTCAGGTTTAACAGGTTACCTGTGTGGTCAGGTGTTACAGGTGTAACAGGTTACCTGTGTAGTCAGGTTTAACAGGTTAACTGTATAGTCAGGTGTTACAGGTTACCTGTGTGGTCAGGTGTTACAGGTTACCTGTGTGGTCAGGTGTTACAGGTTACCTGTATAGTCAGGTGTTACAGGTTACCTGTATAGTCAGGTGTTACAGGTTACCTGTATAGTCAGGTGTTACAGGTTACCTGTGTGGTCAGGTGTTACAGGTTACCTGTGTGGTCAGGTGTTACAGGTTAACTGTATAGTCAGGTGTTACAGGTTACCTGTGTGGTCAGGTGTAACAGGTTACCTGTGTGGTCAGGTGTTACAGGTGTAACAGGTTACCTGTGTAGTCAGGTTTAACAGGTTAACTGTATAGTCAGGTGTTACAGGTTACCTGTGTGGTCAGGTGTTACAGGTTACCTGTATAGTCAGGTGTAACAGGTTACCTGTATAGTCAGGTGTTACAGGTTACCTGTGTGGTCAGGTGTTACAGGTTACCTGTGTGGTCAGGTGTTACAGGTGTAACAGGTTACCTGTGTAGTCAGGTTTAACAGGTTAACTGTATAGTCAGGTGTAACAGGTTACCTGTGTGGTCAGGTGTTACAGGTTACCTGTATAGTCAGGTGTTACAGGTTACCTGTATAGTCAGGTGTTACAGGTTACCTGTGTGGTCAGGTGTTACAGGTTACCTGTGTGGTCAGGTGTTACAGGTTACCTGTATAGTCAGGTGTTACAGGTTACCTGTGTGGTCAGGTGTTACAGGTTACCTGTATAGTCAGGTGTTACAGTTACCTGTATAGTCAGGTGTTACAGGTTACCTGTGTGGTCAGGTGTAACAGGTTACCTGTATAGTCAGGTGTTACAGG
>JBAMJR010000371.1:145000-245000 GCA_038501785.1 Myoxocephalus aenaeus
CACACACACACACACACACACACACACACACACACACACACACACACACACACACACACACACACACACACACACACACACACAGTGAGTGACTTACGTTTGGAGTCCTTCACACTTTTCAAAGCCGACTGCAGTCGCTCCAACATGATGAACAGACAAGAAACAAGCAAACACAAAAAGAAAAAACCTGTCTATCTGTCTGTCTATCTGTCTGTCTGTCTGTCTGCCTGTCTGTCTCTCTGTGTTTCTGCCTGTGTGTGAGACAGGTCTTGCCTCTGGAAGCGGACGAGCGAGACTACGACTACGAGTGTGAGCTGCAGGGGAAGAGAGACAGCTGGGAGGTAGGGGGCGTGGCCACTAGAGCAGATAACACACACACACACACACACACACACACACACACACACACAGACACACACACACACACACTAACAGAAGAGATTATTGTTCATGTTTCAGGGGAGGCGATGCGTTTGAGGTCTCTTTGACTGTTCTGTAAACCAGGTCGTTCCTTCCGGCTGAACGCAGTTAAATCAGCGGAACAAACATAGAAGCTCAGCTGCAGAGTGCATCACAGCACAGAGACGTCAGCGCCCCCTACAGGCTGCAGAGTGCATCACAGCACAGAGACGTCAGCGACCCCTACAGGCTGCAGAGTGCACCACAGCACAGAGACGTCAGCGTCCCCTACAGGCTGCAGAGTGCATCACAGCACAGAGACGTCAGCGCCCCCTACAGGCTGCAGAGTGCACCACAGCACAGAGACGTCAGCGCCCCCTACAGGCTGCAGAGTGCATCACAGCACAGAGACGTCAGCGCCCCCTACAGGCTGCAGAGTGCATCACAGCACAGAGACGTCAGCGCCCCCTACAGGCTGCAGAGTGCATCACAGCACAGAGACGTCAGCGCCCCCTACAGGCTGCAGAGTGCATCACAGCACAGAGCCGTCAGTGCCCCCTACAGGCTGCAGAGTGCATCACAGCACAGAGACGTCAGCGCCCCCTACAGGCTGCAGAGTGCATCACAGCACAGAGACGTCAGCGCCCCCTACAGGCTGCATTACAGCACAGACAAACGTCAACGCCCCCAAAGTGCATTACAGCTGTATGAGTTATCTGTTCTTAGAGTTCCGTCGTTACGGATACAAACTCATAATGCATCAATGTGGTATTCGGAGTATGACCGAAATCTAAACAGGTACTCCATCGATCTTAACGTAGGTTCTGAAAAGGTCCCGGGAGGAAGAATCATCTTCTGAACTACCTTTTAATCCACTGAGACTCTCTACCATTGACCCAGACTTTCAAATCTGGAGCTTTGAGATCTTTCAGATGCTTTGAGATCTTTGAGAAGGATTACAGAACCAGACCAACGACCCAGGTCTTCCACCTGTCCAGGTCTGTGCAGGACGAGTTTAAGTCCCCAATACTCTTTTCAACTTAACGGAAGCATTTTGAATCAAAAGTAGTACTCCAAACACAGAATCAGTGGGAGTTCCTCTTTTAGTTTCTCTGGGATGGAACATGTAGAGTTCAGTGTGCACACGGTGTTTCTGAGGGGCTGTAAATCAAATGAAGAGATTCACTGGGACTCACCCCCATTGGTCACTTCCTGAGAGGCGATGACAAATCCAAAACCTTCTCCCGCCCGCCTCCTCAGATCCACCTCCACCGTCTTCGCTCCTCCTCTTCCATCTTTGGCTATTGCTCCCAGTGCTCCTCCCCCAACTCCCCCTCTGACGGGAGGAGGCCCACCGGCGCTCTCCTCGACTCCCAGCAGATCACGTGGCTCCAAGGTCAGCGTCACGGGAACAGAGTCCAGGAAGCTGGTGCTCTGGATGAGGGCCGAGGCTGGGGGCCCGTTTGGAGTCTGGGCAAGAGCGGCTCCTGGAACAACAAGGAGGAGTCAGATTTAGGGTTGTGCGGTACCTGTAACAGGCCATAGTAAACCCCCAGTCCGGACTATACCTGGGGTTAAAGGGGCCTAGGATAGATTATACCCCAGGTATATTATGGCCTAGGCCAATTTATACACCTCAGGCCAGATTATACCCCCATGATATCAGTAGTGTTGAGTGATATCCACAAGAATTCAGCTTTGTAAATTAAGTGAGAAAGCTAACTGACTTAAATCTTAAAACTCTAAAACATAGACTTGTATTACTTCAACCAGAAAAACACAAAAAATATTAGACTTCCACAAAGATCATTACGTCCTGAAACTTCAACTTCTAAGACTAGCAAGTCCTTGCTACAATATAAATGTTCAAAGTTAAACACTGATAACATCAAAACATCCACAAAGATCAAAGATTACTACCACACTTCTCAGTAGTGTTACAAATTCAAATAAAAGCACATACCCCAAAGATAATGCAATTGTAACATAATGTAATAAAAGTCATAACGTCCTGAAACTTCAACTTCTCAGACTAGCAAGTCCTCGCTACAATATAAATGTTCAAAGTTAAACACTGATAACATCAAAATGATCATGCTTGTTTTCAAGATAAAGTGCATGTTCTGTTGATGACTGCAGATTGAAGCTTGTGGGATAGGTCAACCAATCCATGGAGTCACCGACTTTTGCGTCGATGACGATGTTGCAACTCAACAGACAGTTTATCCCCTGGGGTATACTCTGGCCTGGAGGGGTATATTATGGCTATTTTACACCCCTGGGTATAGTTTGGCCTTGGACAGTTTATCCCCGGGGTATACTTTGGCTTGGGCCAAAGTATGACCAGGTTTAATCTGGGCGGGGGTTAATTTGGCCTGTTACACCTGTATACCAGTTTCAAATTTCCATACGGTAAGAATTTTTCGTTGTCGCTCTTCGGCAGGCAGCAAAACGTAGGTTTCACCGCTGAGGACGGAGCGGTCGGAGCTACTTACATCATGGTTATAACTTTAGTCATGGTTATAACTTTAGTCATGGTTAAAACTTTATAACAACAATTAATAACCCACAACTAACGCTCTTTAACAGGTAAAACACCACGACACAACAGTTTGTGACACATAAACAATTTGTAACACTAATAATTGTACATTTATAAAATTACACCGCCGAACTGCATGCTGGGTACAGCTCACCCACTATCTCAACAAGAAGAAACTCCGTCACAGGAAGAGGCAGACCCTCGTGTTTTTTTTCACCTGCATTCCCCTGGGTCCTAAGTCCCTCCATGTTTGGCTTCCTAACACCCCTCTATGTACCAACGTACTCGCAAGAGCTTTTCAGTTTGCCGGCGGTCCTTTTCGGCGTCAATGAATGAATCTGTGTTTACCGTGATATACCGTGAAAACCGCCAGAAACCGCCAGAATCTTACAAAATACCATGATATGAATTCTTGGCCATACAGGAGGACAAAGTGGAGACACAAGGAGAACTTGATCAGGGCAGTTACCTTGGTGGGTCCCTGGGGCTGGTAGGTGCCCCTCCTGGGGACTCTCCAGGACCAAGCCAGCCTGGTTCAGTGGGGGGACGCCCCCCACCAAGGCACCCGTGGACGGGGAAGGCAAGTCGGCTGAAGGCGGAGGGTGGGAGGAAGAGAGAGTGGCCAGGCCGTGTGGGGAGGGGAGGGGCTTGTAGAGGTTTGGGGTGACGACTGGGGAAGACATGGGACCTGTTGGAGAGAGAAAGGTCTTCATTGTGATCGCCGGTTCACCTGAAACACGACTCAAGCTTTTATTGGTGCCCTGTCTTCAAAGTGAGTAAATCCAAGAGCTAGAACTGATAATCTTCAATGAATGGATCAGAGTTAGAAGGTTCACGCTTCATGTACCTCCTCTGTAGACCAGGAGTACCACCTCTCCCTGTTTGGTGTGTTCTTGCAGGACTCTCTGGACCTGAGGAAAGAAATGCACCAATGGTTATGTCAAGAAAGTCCTATGCAAAGGTATCCCCCGACGTTAAAACCTGTTTCAGAAGATTTTCCATCCTGGCATAAAAGTGCGGAGTCTCCAGAAACCAGCTCAGGAAAAGACGTCTCGTCTTCCTATCTTTGTAACACCGGACGCCTGATAATGAATCATCGAACATTCTCCACGACTCAGCACATAAGAGGCACCCAGCAGTTCAACCCAGCAGCTCAACCCAGTTTAGAGAGGTTCAGCTTTTCATCAACTTCAGCATCTCCACGCCTCTTTAGGAGAGCGACCCAACACACAGCTGTCGCTGATGTAGACTTGAATGTCCGCTGGAGGACCACAGACCAGGAGACACAGTCGTGAAAATCTGCTCCACTGTCCACATTCGTAGGATTCATGGCGTTGTAACTAAACAGAGAATCAGGGAGGAAGTGGGATGGAGGAGGAGGCCCAGACCTCAGATCTGGTTGAACCACTAGTATCTTCTCATTTGTCTGAAGGCCTACAGAGTGACTTCCCAACTAGGGCTGTGCGGTATACCGGTTCAACAAGCAACTCCGTCGCAGGAAGAGACGGACCCTTGCTGATGTTTTTCACCTACATTCCCCTGGGTCCTAAGTCCCTCCATGTTTAGCTTCCTAACACTCTCTATGTACCAACATACAAAAAGCTGCTCACCACTCTCAACAGCTGCTCAGTTGGCCGGCGGTCCTTTTCGGCATCAATGAATGAATGTATTTACTAGAAAAAAAATAGCGTGATATACCATGAAACCGCCAGAATCTTACAAAATACTGTGATATGAATTTTTGGCCATACCGCCCAGCCTATTCCCCACCGTCTCTAGTCCGTCCAGAAACAATGAGCATCCCTTGTGTTTGAATCTCTGGATAGCCAATGAGAGCGGAGCTTCCTGAGGCTACGTTGAATAAAGAACAACGTCTTACCTGAGAGAGGCTGAGGCTCTGTACATCCGCCCCGTTGACCTTCACTATGGTGTCCCCCGTCTGCAGCGAGGGGCAGTGCCTTCGATCCCAGACCCGCCTCACCACCGCCAGCTGACCTCCTTGACCCCCCGCCATTACGCTGAACCCCAGCCCCCCGCTCTCGCTGCGCCCGAGGGCCACCGGTACCAGCTCTCCAGGAGGATCTCCTCCTGGCGGCCCCGCACCGAGGGGGAGCACCAGCCCGGGGTTTCCTCGAGAGGCCGGGGAGGGCGCTTGGTGATTGGCTGGACAGCCGTTGAAGCCGCATGTTGGGATGTCTCTGGGCGGGGTCATGGCGAGGGACGTCTGGGGCATCGGCGGGCGCTGAACAGGAGCGCCAGGAGGCGAGGAGGAGGTGGGCTTGTTCGCGGCAGTGGGGCTGGTGGAGTTTTGGAGGAGGCCCGTCTCTGGCTGAGAGACGGCCAGTTTAAACAGAGAGTGGGAGGACGCGGAGCTGATGGGGAGCGTGGAGGAGGAGATGGGAAGCGTGGAGGAGGAGATGGGAAGCGTCGACGTAGAAAGGTCGCTTTCTGAAGACTTGGAGCTCTGAAGCTGGAGGAGGGAGGAGGAGGAGTAGGCGGGGAGGGTGCTGCTGTTGTAGCGAATCAGAGAAGACCTGCAAGGAGGAGGAGCAGAAAACAGAGGTTTTATACAAATGAAATGTTCATTTATCATTTCATACTCATGCTACATCCTGAGAACAAATAGAGCTTGTGTTTTCAACCAATCAGAGCTCTGTGGACGCAATGAGGCCGCAAAGGTTGTTACAGAAATATCTCTTGAACCCAGACATGTGGGCGACTGTGGCTTAGTGGTTAGCATGCCTGTCTTTCAATCAGAGGATCGGTGGTTCGAGCCTTGGCTCCGCTAGTCCATGTCGATGTGTCCTTGAGCAAGATACTTAACCCCGAATAGTAACACTACTAATGCTAACACTGAAGCTCCTCCCACCTGCGTGTTCCAGCGTTTGACAGGCCGCCATCAGAGTCACTGTGATTGATGGCTGCTGTCCTCTCTGGGGGTGGTGGTGGACCCAATGGAGGGTCAGAGGAAGTGGGTGTTGGCGGGCCCGTCAGCCCGTTTGTCATTGGCTGAGCGGCGTAGGAGGGCGGAGTTCGGCTTGGCCCTAGATTTGATCAGAGTGAAGGAGTTATTACTTATCAGACAGACAGCTGATCAATGAGTGAAATTAAAGATGATTGGTGGTATGAACGGATGTGTTTTATTCTCTGTAGACACAAAACAAAGCAGGAAGCAGCTGATTGACTGGATGTGTGATGGATTTCAAGATACTAATGTTAAATCCTCCAACGTGAAGCCTCGTCTTTCTGACCCGGCGTGCTGCCGTCGGCGTCCAGCGTCCGGCTGAAGGTGAGGTGTGTCGGCCCGCGGTTCACGTTGGGGGGGTAGGGGGGCTCACTGGGAGTCTGCGGCTGTGGAAGAAGTGAAGAAGTCAGACACAAGGCTGGTGGTCTCCACAGGGTCCCTGTTGAACACACAATAACTACCGCACCGTCTCCAGGCTCTGCTTGGGACACCCATCCGGGTTGTAAAGCATCGGGTAGCCTCTCCTCAGCACCACGTCCACACTCTGGCCCATCGGCACCGCCTTCAGCATCTCCACCACCTCCTTGTGAGAGTGACCCAGCACACAGCTGTCGTTGATGTAGACCAGGATGTCCCCTGGAGAACCACAGACCAGGACACAGTCAGTCTGCTGCTCATCCACGTGAGGGCGAGTAGTAGAGTCAGTAGTATTAGCAGTAGAGACAGTAGTATTATCAGTAGTATCAGTAGTAGAGTCAGTAGTATTAGCAGTAGTATCAGTAGTATTAGTAGTAGAGTCAGTAGTAGTAGAGTCAGTAGTATTAGTAGTAGAGTCAGTAGTATTATCAGTAGTATCAGTAGTAGAGTCAGTAGTATTATCAGTAGTATCAGTAGTAGAGTCAGTAGTATTAGTAGTAGAGTCAGTAGTATTATCAGTAGTATCAGTAGTATCAGTACTCCACACAGTACCAGTACCTGTGTTTAGGGCTGGCGGCCCTCCAGGTGTGACGCTGTACACCTGGAGGAACTCTCTGGGTCGACTTCCTCCAACGATGTTGAAGCCGAAGCCTCGAGGACCTTTAGACAGCCGGGTGTGGATGGAGTAACCCTTCAGCTGGCCGGGCTGCTCGCTGAACTCTGGGACTGGGACAGAGGGGACAGGTGAGGACAGGTGAGGACAGGAGAGGACAGAGGGGACAGGACAGGAGAGGACAGGTGAGGACAGAGGGGATAGGAGAGGACAGGTGAGGACAGGAGAGGACAGGACAGGACAGGTGAGGACAGGTGAGGACAGGTGAGGACAGGAGAGGACAGAGGGGATAGGAGAGGACAGGTGAGGACAGAGGGGATAGGAGAGGACAGGTGAGGACAGAGGAGGCAGGAGAGGACAGATTGTTAAATTACTTAATATTACAAAATTAGACTTAAATTAATACAATAAAACAAATAAAAAAGTAAAAATAGAAAATACTGAGTTTTAACACGTTATCTAAACTAACTAACTATGAAGCAGCAGAAGCTGACCGATAATCAATGACTCAATGAATCCATGAATCAATCAGACTCACGTTCCGTAAAGGGAGTCGTCTCTTTGCTCTGAGTTCGAGGATCCAGCCAGCTGGTCGTCTTTGAGTGATGACTGAAAGAGTGACATCATCATCATCATCATCATCATCATCATCATCATCATCATCAGTCTAACACAAACACATCCACTGCCAGAATGAATCCTGGGTAATGTAGGAATTCAACTGATGACTGATGTTTGTAATGGATCAATAATCAGCATCATGACTCACTTGATGTAGTACGGCTCTCCTGAGTCACTGAACGCCAGCTCCCAGTTATCAGGCAGCGGACCTCCTCCTCCTCCTCCTCCTCCTCCTCCTCCTCCTCCTCCTCCTCTTCCTCTCCCTAATCCTCTTCCTCTTCCTCCTCTTCCTCCTCCATTCTCCGTTCCCTCCCGATTCCCCACCGCCAACTCCCAAGATTGGCTGAGAGGCAGGATTGTGGGCGGGAGTCCAGCCGAACCTGCTCTGACAGACAGAGGGTGTGTGAGTCTTTAATGAGCACACACACACACACACACACACACACACACACACACACACACACACACACACACACACACACACACACACACTCTACCTGACAGGCCGCTGTCCTCCTCGCTGTTGTCTCCTTCCTCCACGGCCTTCTCCAGGTTACTCAGAGACTTGCTCCTCGTCCTGAAGTTCCTCAGCAGGTTCCGGTGTTCCTGGTACGTGATTGGTGGACTCTCCAGACCGATGTGGACTGGGCGGGGCGTCCCGTAGTAGTTCCCTGTGATTGGACGCCGAGAAAAACACGGTCAATTATAATACAATGTATAATAATAATAATAATAATAACAACATAGTAGATCATTAATAATGTTATACAATATTGTAATTGGTGTTTATTTCTCTTTCCTGTCTGTTTCTACTTCCTGTCTGTTTCTACTTCCTGTCTGTTTCTACTTCCTGTTTCTACTTCCTGTCTGTTTCTACTTCCTGTCTGTTTCTACTTCCTGTTTGCTTCCAGGTTTAGTTTCCTCAGTGATTTAATTTTTTATAAATAATTTCCTGTTTTTGGACTTCCTGATGAAAGTTAAATCCTCTGACTGGAAACTTATTTTGACTGGTTTAAAACCAGCTCAGTGATGATAACTGTGTCTTTATTAGTATTAGTATTAGTACATGTATGTACAGGTATAGTATATAGGAATTAGTATATATATATGTGTATATATATATATATATATATATATTAGTATATAAGTATAGTATATAGGTATTAGTGTATATATATATATATATATATATATATTAGTATATAAGTATAGTATATAGGTATTAGTATATATATATATATATATATATTAGTATATAAGTATAGTATATAGGTATTAGTATATTAGTATAGTATATAGGTATTAGTATATTAGTATAGTATATAGGTATTAGTATATTAGTATATATATTAGTATATAAGTATAGCTGAACTCTCTACCTCACCACTCCCACATCTAGACTCGTGTCTGCTGCTAAACTGTCTGAGCGCTGCTATTAACGCACACTTAAATAGTTTCCTAATTTGTTTTTGCACTATATGTTATATGTTTTTGCACTATATGTTATACGTTTCTGCACTATGTTTATATGTTTATATGTTATATGTTGTCTATTTTTTACTTTTTTTTTTAAATGTGCACTATTCACTTTATGTTTCTGCACTATTTTTATATGTTGTTTATATGTTTATGTTATATGTTGTCTAGTTTATATGTTGTTTATATGTTTATATATTGTTTATATGTTATATGTAGTCTATTTTTTACTTTTTTAAATGTTGCACTATTCACTTTTTTTTCAGACAGTAGAGAAACATAATTTCAGGTCCTCTGTATGTTTGCACAATATGGAAGAAGTGACAAATAAAACTGACTTTGACTTTGAGTATATAGGTATTAGTATATATATTAGTATATAAGTATATATATATATATATATATTAGTATATAAGTATAGTATATAGGTATTATTATATATATTAGTATATAAGTATAGTATATAGGTATTAGTATATATATTAGTATATAAGTATAGTATATAGGTATTAGTATATATATTAGTATATAAGTATAGTATATAGGTATTAGTATATATATTAGTATATAAGTATAGTATATAGGTATTAGTATATATGTATAGTATATAGGTATTAGTATATATATTAGTATATAAGTATAGTATATAGGTATTAGTATATATATTAGTATATAAGTATAGTATATAGGTATTAGTATATATATTAGTATATAAGTATAGTATATAGGTATTAGTATATATATATTAGTATATAAGTATAGTATATAGGTATTAGTATATATATATTAGTATATAAGTATAGTATATAAGTATTAATACAGAAAGAAGGTATTTATGTGCGAGTTCAGTTTCTATTTCCGTCTCATTAATCCTTCAGATTAAGGGAGAGAGAAGTGGGACGGATTAAAGAACCGGATCCTCTTTTCCAAATACGGATCAAATATTCAGCGTGGATCCTTCATCACAGACAGGTTCATGGCTGACCTTTGACCTCCCACACATCAGAGATCCGTTTGCCTGCACGTGAAGACGTGTTTTCTGAATGTTTTCACGAGACCTTTACTGCGTCACAGATGACGTCACACCTTTGAACTTGCCGCTCTCCAGCAGAGCGCCGGACTCCTCCAGGGAGAAAAACTCCTCGATGGACACGAAGTTGTAGTCCACACCTGAGATCTCCCCGTCCCGAGGCTGCCTGGTCGTACCTGTGGGGACGGATACAGTGATGTCATCAGAGAGGGACGGCGCTGTGTAAAACGTATACGCTGTGTGTGTGGCCTACAACACGACCTCTAACACAAGTGTAGTCCACTTCCTGGAATCATTGACAGACCTGCAGCTGCTCAGGTTGAACTTTGACCTTCAGGTCGGACATTCATTTAAAGGAACAGGCCGCAGTTTTATTGTTATTACTATGTTTTCTCTCCAAATACAAACATATGAACATCACACAGGACTCTGTGGACCGGGCCAGGACCACAGTGGACTATAAGAATATAGGCGCAGAAACCTTTTGTACTTTGTGTTTATGTTTTTGTATGTGTGTGTGTGTGTGTGTGTGTGTGTGTGTGTGTGTGTCTTACAGGGTACAGCTCGCAGGTACAGGTTCTCTCTGATGAGCTGCTGCAGCTGACTGTCCATGGAGCCGGGAGTGAAACACTTGCTGAGGTACAACCTGAGGTCCTTACAGAGGGACGACCCTGAGCGAAGAGGACATGATGTCATAGTGATGTCATTACAGAGGACATGGTGTCATAGTGATGTCATTACAGAGGATATGATGTCATAGTGATGTCATTACAGAGGACATGGTGTCATAGTGATGTCATTACAGAGGATATGATGTCATAGTGATGTCATTACAGAGGACATGGTGTCATAGTGATGTCATTACAGGGGATATGATGTCATAGTGATGTCATTACAGGGGATATGATGTCATAGTGATGTCATTACAGAGGACATGGTGTCATAGTGATGTCATTACAGAGGATATGATGTCATAGTGATGTCATTACAGAGGACATGGTGTCATAGTGATGTCATTACAGAGGATATGATGTCATAGTGATGTCATTACAGAGGACATGGTGTCATAGTGATGTCATTACAGGGGATATGATGTCATA
Organism: Myoxocephalus aenaeus; assembly: GCA_038501785.1. Lineage (NCBI taxonomy): Eukaryota > Metazoa > Chordata > Actinopteri > Perciformes > Cottidae > Myoxocephalus > Myoxocephalus aenaeus. The sequence goes on from JBAMJR010000371.1 coordinate 156,164, forward strand.
GTGATGTCATTACAGAGGACATGGTGTCATAGTGATGTCATTACAGAGGATATGATGTCATAGTGATGTCATTACAGAGGACATGGTGTCATAGTGATGTCATTACAGAGGATATGATGTCATAGTGATGTCATTACAGAGGACATGGTGTCATAGTGATGTCATTACAGGGGATATGATGTCATAGTGATGTCATTACAGAGGACATGGTGTCATATTGATGTCATTACAGAGGATATGATGTCATAGTGACGTCATTACAGAGGACATGATGTCATAGTGATGTCATTACATAGGACATGATGTCATAGTGATGTCATTGCAGAGGACATGATGTCATAGTGATGTCATTACAGAGAACATTATGTCATAGTGATGTCATTACATAGGACATGATGTCATAGTGATGTCATTACAGAGGACAAGATGTCATAGTGATGTCATTACAGAGAACATTATGTCATAGTGATGTCATTACAGAGGACATGATGTCATAGTGATGTCATTACATAGGATATGATGTCATAGTGATGTCATTGCAGAGGACATGATGTCATAGTGATGTCATTACAGAGGACAAGATGTCATAGTGATGTCATTACAGAGGGACGACGTCGAGGGACAGAGGACACAATGTCATTACAGAGGATATGATGTCATAGTGATGTCATTACAGAGAACACTCTCACCTGGTGAGACCGTCTTGATTCTGATTGGATGAGGACAGGAGTTGAGGACTCCTCTGACATCACCGAGGGTCATCCCCAACACGGGCGTCCCCCCGATCTCTAGAATGATGTCGCCCACAGTGGCCCCGCCCCCGTGGGCCGCGGTGACGAATGGGAACTCGCCGTAGTCCGCCCCGCCCCCGATGGCCAGCCCCAGCTCTCCGGAGCCGCCGCCCAGCGGGACGAAGCTCTCCTGCACCTGGAGACGGACAAAGAGGACGGGAGGTCAGCTGACTGGAGGCGGTCCTTACTCCAGGTGTGAAGACGGGAGCCGTTACCTTCGAGCGCCAGTGCAGCTTCTTCACCGTCGCTTTAGACATGGCGGCCGAGCTGCAGACAGGAAGAAACAACGTTACTGAGCGCGCTCAATAGCACCTGTGAACACCTGTAAACACCTGTAATCACCTGTGAACACTTGTGAACACCTGTGAACACTTGTGAACACCTGTGAACACATGTGGACACCTGTGGACACTTGTGAACACATGTGAACACCTGTGGACACATGTGGACACCTGTGGACACATGTGGACACTTGTGGACACATGTGGACACTTGTGAACACATGTGGACACTTGTGAACACCTGTGGACACCTGTGAACACCTGTGGACACGTGTGGACACCTGTGGACACTTGTGAACACCTGTGGACACATGTGAACACCTGTGAACACCTGTGGACACATGTGGACACTTGTGGACACATGTGGACACTTGTGAACACCTGTGGACACTTGTGGACACCTGTGGACACTTGTGAACACCTGTGGACACATGTGAACACCTGTGAACACCTGTGGACACATGTGGACACTTGTGGACACATGTGGACACTTGTGAACACATGTGGACACTTGTGAACACCTGTGGACACCTGTGAACACCTGTGGACACGTGTGGACACCTGTGGACACTTGTGAACACCTGTGGACACATGTGAACACCTGTGAACACCTGTGGACACATGTGGACACTTGTGGACACATGTGGACACTTGTGAACACATGTGGACACTTGTGAACACCTGTGGACACGTGTGGACACCTGTGAACACTTGTGGACACCTGTGAACACTTGTGGACACCTGTGAACACCTGTGGACACTTGTGAACACCTGTGAACACTTGTGGACACCTGTGAACCATGGGTAAACACCTGTGAACACCCGTAGACACACGTCAGTATATATATTGCATATATTATATAGTTGTATTTCTCTGGAGAGTTCTTTTATCAGACAGCAGTTTAAAACTCTGTTTGGTGACTGAGGCACAAAAACGAGACAAAGAAATACCTGCCGACCAACTCAGAGTCTTCTTTACCTCCTTCCTGACAAGGACATTTATTTACCTCCTTGATTCCTCACCCCCTAACGAGGACTACTATTTACCTCCTTGCTTCCTCACTAGGAAGCTTCCTCACCCCCTAAAAGAACGCATCTTCACCTCCTTGATTCCTTACCCCCTAACGAGGACTACTATTTCCCTCCTTGCTTCCTCACTAGGAAGCTTCCTCACCCCCTAACGAAGACTATTATGTCCCTCCTTGCTTTCTCACTAGGAAGCTTCCTCGCCCCCTAACGAGGACGTGGCTCTTCACAATCGAGTTTGTATTCCGTGGTTTTAATTGGTCTGTGAGACGGAACGTTGAACCGTTCTCTTCCTGTTTAGGATCCTCCATCAACTCATCGGCTCTCAGGCTCACACAACGGCAGATGGTGGCCGACCGCAGGGAGCCACACACACACTCACTATGTACACACACATTATACACACACACACACACACACACACACACACACACACACACACACCCCCCCCCCCCCCCACACACACACACTATACGCAAATTTACACAGAAACACAAATACATGCAGACCAGCCACTGACACCATTTCATTTATACACACACACACAGACACACACACACACACACACACACACACACACACACACACACACACACACACACACACACACACACACACACACACACACACACGTTCCTAGATGCCGTACGTTAAATATGGATGAGCATATGTGGAGGTGGGAGTCAGAGAAAAACAAACAAATAAACAAACAAACGTCCCCAAGCAGCAATTCAAACAATCTGAGGCTTTTAACGTGAAACTTCACTGAGGAAAGAGGAAGTAAGGATGTTTCCTAGAGAAAGAGGAAGTAAGGATGTTTCCTAGAGAAAGAGGAAGTAAGGATGTTTCCTAGAGAAAGAGGAAGTAAGGATGTTTCCTAGAGAAAGAGGAAGTAAGGATGTTTCCTAGAGAAAGAGGAAGTAAAGATGTTTCCTAGAGAAAGAGGAAGTAAAGATGTTTCCTAGAGAAAGAGGAAGTAAGGATGTTTCCTAGAGAAAGAGGAAGTAAGGATGTTTCCTAGAGAAAGAGGAAGTAAGGATGTTTCCTAGAGAAAGAGGAAGTAAGGATGTTTCCTAGAGAAAGAGGAAGTAAGGATGTTTCCTAGAGAAAGAGGAAGTAAGGATGTTTCCTAGAGAAAGAGGAAGTAAGGATGTTTCCTAGAGAAAGAGGAAGTAAAGATGTTTCCTAGAGAAAGAGGAAGTAAAGATGTTTCCTAGAGAAAGAGGAAGTAAAGATGTTTCCTAGAGAAAGAGGAAGTAAGGATGTTTCCTAGAGAAAGAGGAAGTAAAGATGTTTCCTAGAGAAAGAGGAAGTAAAGATGTGTGTGTGTGTACCTGTTTGTGTGTGTGTGTATCGTACCTGTGTGACTGTCGTACCTGTGTTAGTGTGTGTGTTAGTGTGTGTCGTACCTGTGTGTGTGTCTCTGTGTGTGTGTTTGTCGTACCTGTGTGTGTCTGTGTGTTAGTGTGTCGTACTTGTGTGTGTGTGTGTGTGTGTGCGTGTGTTAGTGTGTCGTACCTGTGTGTGTGTGTGTTAGTGTGTGTCGTACCTGTGTGTGTTAGTGTGTGTCGTACCTGTGTGTGTGTGTCTGTGTGTTAGTGTGTGTCTGTGTGTTAGTGTGTGTCGTACCTGTGTCTGTGTGTCTGTGTGTTAGTGTGTGTCGTACCTGTGTCTGTGTGTTAGTGTGTGTCTGTGTGTTAGTGTGTGTCGTACCTGTGTGTGTGTGTCTGTGTGTTAGTGTGTGTCGTACCTGTGTCTGTGTGTTAGTGTGTGTCGTACCTGTGTGTGTGTGTCTGTGTGTGTGTTAGTGTTAGTGTGTGTCGTACCTGTGTGTGTGTGTCTGTGTGTTAGTGTGTGTCGTACCTGTGTTGTTGTGCGTTCAGCTCTCATGTCTCAGTGTTTCTGCTGCTTTCTGTCTCTCTTCCTGTTTCCCTGCCCGCTCTCTCTGATTGGTCGGGTCAGAGTCCACCGTGTGATGTCATCAGTGTGTTTAAGGAGTGTTTGTCTTTTCTCTCTTCGTGTTCTCCGTTTGTAGGAATGTGAGTTAGTCTCATGCAAACAGAAACCACTACGGCTGACTGCGATTGGCTCTCACTGATGACATCACTGGTGACTTCCAGCCAATCAGCAGCAGGTTGGTGATCGGGATTAGGAGGCGGGAGGTCAAACAGATATGTTCACAATCACACTCAGAGCTGGAAGGGGCCAGTACACAATACCAGTACACAATACCAGTACACAATACCAGTCCTCAATACCAGTCCTCAATACCAGTACACAATACCAGTCCTCAATACCAGTCCTCAATACCAGTACACAATACCAGTCCTCAATACCAGTACACAATACCAGTCCTCAATACCAGTACACAATACCAGTCCTCAATACCAGTACACAATACCAGTCCTCAATACCAGTACATAATACCAGTCCTCAATACCAGTACACAATACCAGTACACAATACCAGTCCTCAATACCAGTACACAATACCAGTACACAATACCAGTACACAATACCAGTACACAATACCAGTCCTCAATACCAGTACACAATACCAGTCCACAATACCAGTCCTCAATACCAGTACACAATACCAGTCCTCAATACCAGTCCTCAATACCAGTACACAATACCAGTCCTCAATACCAGTACACAATACCAGTACACAATACCAGTCCTCAATACCAGTCCTCAATACCAGTACACAATACCAGTACACAATACCAGTACACAATACCAGTACACAATACCAGTCCTCAATACCAGTACACAATACCAGTACACAATACCAGTACACAATACCAGTCCTCAATACCAGTCCTCAATACCAGTACACAATACCAGTCCTCAATACCAGTCCTCAATACCAGTCCTCAATACCAGTACACAATACCAGTACACAATACCAGTACACAATACCAGTCCTCAATACCAGTCCTCAATACCAGTACACAATACCAGTACACAATACCAGTACACAATACCAGTCCTCAATACCAGTACACAATACCAGTCCTCAATACCAGTACACAATACCAGTCCTCAATACCAGTACACAATACCAGTACACAATACCAGTACACAATACCAGTCCTCAATACCAGTCCTCAATACCAGTCCTCAATACCAGTACACAATACCAGTCCTCAATACCAGTCCTCAATACCAGTCCTCAATACCAGTACACAATACCAGTCCTCAATACCAGTCCTCAATACCAGTCCTCAATACCAGTACTGCATTCTCTCTCCTGACCACCAGGGGGTGACTCCTCTGGTTGTATAGAAGTATATGCTTCATGTGTTAAAGCTGCATTCTCTCTACTGACCACCAGGGGGAGACTCCTCTGGTTGTATAGAAGTATATGCTTCATGTGTTAAAGCTGCATTCTCTCTACTGACCACCAGGGGGCGACTCCTCTGGTTGTATAGAAGTATATGCTTCATGTGTTAAAGCTGCATTCTCTCTCCTGACCACCAGGGGGAGACTCCTCTGGTTGTATAGAAGTATATGCTTCATGTGTTAAAGCTGCATTCTCTCTCCTGACCACCAGGGGGAGACTCCTCTGGTTGTATAGAAGTCTATGCTTCATGTGTTAAAGCTGCATTCTCTGCTCCGAGAGGTCAGAGGTCACTGACAGTACAGGGACAAGTGAGTCATGAAGAGGATGAAGAGGAGGAAGAGGATGAAGCTGGAGGAGGAAGAGCAGCTCTGTGTAGTTTCCTGTCTGGTGACGCTGAGCGTCTCTGACGGTGCTGTCAGTCTGAATCTGTGCAGACTTGTGATGATGTCATCGGCCCTCCATGTTTACGTTCTACTGTTTATTTAACAGTAATAACAGTAATAACAGTTGTTACTCTCTGATTCGATGCAGTGCTTCTACAGATGTTCTTTAACTGTGAAAAAAGACGAAGAACAAAATTATTTGTTTTGTTCAACCTCGAAAAACAAAGTAGTGAGGAATCAAGTCTGTGGAGGCGGAGCCAAGAGAGTCTGTGGAGGCGGAGCCAAGGGAGTCTGTGGAGGCGGAGCCAAGAGAGTCTGTGGAGGCGGAGCCAAGAGAGTCTGTGGAGGCGGAGCCAAGGGAGTCTGTGGAGGCGGAGCCAAGGGAGTCTGTGGAGGCGGAGCCAAGGGAGATAGTTTACAAACAAACGCTGCTCATTGTTCCTTTAAAGACCTGATCCAGACCTGATCCAGACCTGATCTGGCGTCCCTGACAGAGGACCGTTTGTCACTGCGGTCCAGATGAGACCTGAACCCTGGTCTTGTGTTGGGACCTGAACCCAGCAGACTGAGACCTGAACCCTGGTCTTGTGTTGGGACCTGAACCCAGCAGACTGAGACCTGAACCCTGGTCTTGTGTTGGGACCTGAACCCAGCAGACTGAGACCTGAACCCAGCAGACTGAGACCTGAACCCAGCAGACTGAGACCTGAACCCTGGTCTTGTGGACTCTGTTCTTTCTTCACGTCCTCAAACTTTCTATCGTCTTCTAAACTTTCAACATTCAAAAGAGAAAGTTAGTGATGATGTCATCAGTGATGTCATCAGTGATGTCATAAGGTTTAAACTGTGTACTTTGACTGCATCACAATACAACTCATGATGGAACCAGCTCCTCCTCCTCCTCCTCTTCATCAACATCTCCTCACACATTTTGTAGTTTGGAAGACTTGATCCAGGTGCATTGTGGGAAATGTGTTTGTGGACTGAAAGCAGGATCAGATAAAGATACCAGGAGGTTTCTATAGCACCAAAACACAATAACACCTCCTCTGATGGTCCTCCTCCTCTGATGGTCCTCCTCCTCTGATGGTTCTCCTCCTCAGCTCTCCTTAATGGACCACACATAGTAACACAGAGTAAAGATGTCATTACTAGTTAATAACAGCCTCTATACTGTAGTACACATAGTACACAAAGTACAATACATGTATATGTACCTCCTCCTAGTACACATATAAAACATGTTAATGCACCTCCTCCTGTCCAGCAGCCTCTCTACTCCTCACTGCTTCACTCTGATAGCACCTCCTCCTCCTCCTCCTCCTCCTCCTCCTCCTCCTCCTCCTCCTCCTCTTCCTCCTCCTCCTGTCCAGCTGATAGCACCTCCTCCTGCACAACCTGCTCCTCAGGAGGAGAAACATGCTCCTCCTCCTCCTCCTCCTCCTCCTCCTCCTCCTCCTCCTCCTCCTCCTCCTCATGATAACCGGTCAGAGCAGACAAAGAGCGGCTCCTATAGCGCAGATCAGCATGTAAACACACACACACACGCACCCACACGCGCACGCGCGCGCACACACACACACGCACGCACGGTGTCACCTCCGTGCACTCGCACTGATCCCAGAGCAGCTGGTAGTTTACAGTAGTGGTTTTACACGGTGACAGATGAGACCTTCAGGTGCGCACGCACGCACGCACGCGCACGCGCCGTGGTGCCGGAGAGGGGACCGGCAGCCCGCTGCTCCCGTGGCCGGCGGCGGGCTGCCGGTCTCGGCTGTGAATGTGCTGACAGCGCCGTTCGTCCCGCGGGAGCGGAGGACCTCCGGGTGTCTCGGTCACCGCGGCCGGGAACGCGCCCGGTGCTCGTGCACAGAAACGGGGGAAAAACCAACCGGGACCCGGACCCAGACCCAGACCCGGACCCGGACCGGGACCCGGACCGGGACCGGGACCCGGTGCTTTACCTTCATTGTTCCCGCGTCGTCCTCCGGTTCTCCCGCGCGTCTCTCCGCTCCGGTAGAAATCCTCTCCGGGCTTTTAGTGAATTGATCGCTCCCTCGGTGCTGCTGCGTGCGTGCACGTGCGTGCGTGCGTGCGCGGCGAGGATAGCGCGTGCACGCGTGACAGTGCGTGATGTCCACTGCAGGTAAAAATGCAAAGTGCTTAAAGGTTGAAGATCACACACACACACACACACACACGCACACACTACGCGCGTGTCTGTACGGTGCGTGCGCGTGCGTGTGATGCCTGCAGGTAGCTGTGCAGCAGCTTAATGGAGCTTTACTACACAGAGGAAGCGAGTGTCTCTCTCTCTCTCTCTCTCTCATAAGGAAGAGAGAGAGTGATGATAAAGGAAGTGTATGTGTGTGTGTGTGTGTGTGTGTGTGTGTGTGTGTGTGTGTGTGTGTGTGTGTGTGAAGGGGGCGGGGCACCAGGAAGGAAAAAGGATGGAAAAAGGAAGGAAGTGAGAGAGAGAGCTCCTCCTTCAGAGGGAGGAGTCTGTGTGATGAGGACGGTATTCAGGGTAATAGGCTGACATCAGCGTGTGTGTGTGTGTGTGTGTGTGTGTGTGTGTGTGTGTGTGTGTGTGTGTGTGTGTGTGTGTGTGCAGCGTATAGTGAGACCATCGTCATCAATGTTTCACGTTTGCTCATCATCATCAGAATCTTCCTCCCTGGGTGTTTGTGTGGATCAGCGATGAAGTAAGTGATGTGTAAATGAACAGGTATTTATATTATATACAGTAAATATTATATATGATATACAGTATATATATATATATATATATATATATATATATATATATATATATATATATATATATATATTACATGTATTATTATTAGAGACATAACAGGAGTCACAGTCAACTTTAAGTTGAGCAGAATCAAAGATGAACGATCCAGGATCATCCTTATTAACCCCAGCGCCCCCAAAAAGGTCAGAACTCTTCATCAGGAGGTCTTCCTCACTCTCCATGAATCCACCAGAGCCTCTGATGTGACAGAGCAACGCCTTACAACATCACATGAGTCCATTCTACATGTTTATAACACAACTCAACCATAAATATTAACATAAACCATAAATATGACTGGAGAGAGCTCCCCAAGTTATGGAAATATAAATGTTCATATCCTAGCTTGATGCTACACATGATTAGCTCACCTTTCTGGAAAGTTTACGACCTCCAGAATCCACCAATACATCAAAACCACTGAGAGACAAAACCTCAAGATATCAACACATTGCAGCCAAACACTGAAATATGACTTACTTATGATACACTATACTTGGTATGTATTGTACTTACTTATGATACACTATACTTGGTATGTATTGTACTTACTTATGATACACTATACTTGGTATGTATTGTACTTACTTATGATACACTATACTTGGTATGTATTGTACTTACTTATGATACACTATACTTGGTATGTATTGTACTTACTTATGATACACTATACTTGGTATGTATTGTACTTACTTATGATACACTATACTTGGTATGTATTGTACTTACTTATGATAAACTATACTTGGTATGTATTGTACTTACTTATGATACACTATACTTGGTATGTATTGTACTTACTTATGATACACTATACTTGGTATGTATTGTACTTACTTATGATACACTATACTTGGTATGTATTGTACTTATGGATAAACAATACTTGGTATGTATTGTACTTACTTATGATAAACAATACTTGGTATGTATTGTACTTACTTATGATACACTATACTTGGTATGTATTGTACTTACTTATGATACACTATACTTGGTATGTATTGTACTTACTTATGATACACTATACTTGGTATGTATTGTACTTATGGATAAACAATACTTGGTATGTATTGTACTTACTTATGATAAACAATACTTGGTATGTATTGTACTTACTTATGATACACTATACTTGGTATGTATTGTACTTACTTATGATACACTATACTTGGTATGTATTGTACTTACTTATGATAAACTATACTTGGTATGTATTGTACTTATGGATAAACAATACTTGCTTGGTATGTGTTGTACTTACTTATGGATAAATAATACTTGTATGTATTGTACTTACTTATGGATAAATAATACTTGGTATGTATTGTACTTACTTATGGATAAACACTACTTGTATGTATTGTACTTACTTATGGATAAATAATACTTGGTATGTATTGTACTTACTTATGGATAAACACTACTTGTATGTATTGTACTTACTTATGGATAAACAATACTTGTATGTATTGTACTTACTTATGGATAAATAATACTTGGTATGTATTGTACTTACTTATGGATAAACACTACTTGTATGTATTGTACTTACTTATGGATAAATAATACTTGGTATGTATTGTACTTACTTATGGATAAACAATACTTGTATGTATTGTACTTACTTATGGATAAACACTACTTGTATGTATTGTACTTACTTATGGATAAATAATACTTGGTATGTATTGTACTTACTTATGGATAAATAATACTTGGTATGTATTGTACTTACTTATGGATAAATAATACTTGGTATGTATTGTACTTACTTATGGATAAACAATACTTGCTTGGTATGTTTTGGTGCATCTGCTTGAGCAGAGCACCTCTGTTGTGGAACCAGAGGCGTTCAAGGTCCAGGAAGAAAGTTAGGGCATTTTGAGGACCTAAACCTACGGTACACGAAATGTGGACTGAATTAATTACAAAAAATAATTAACTTTTGCAGAGATACTGCTGCTAGAAAGCGATGATATGCATAATTAAAAAGAGGAAATACATCCTGGAATTTATTTTTTCCCGTTTTTTTCTTCTTTCCTGTGTTCTATCATCAACCAATAAACCAGTAACACATATACTGGTATATGAACCTCTTAACTGGTCTCACAAGTGTTTTCTGTATATTATACCTTTTGTAATTATTCAAATAGCCCTGTGGTTGAGGAGATATTCTGTATTTAGTGGCAGAGGGGCTAAACGAGGTAAACATGTCTTCAAATAACTAAACTACTCAGTTATGTTTAGACCTCTTCTCCTCTCTCACCTACTGTCTGTCTTCCTCTCTTCTTCTCTCTCTTCTCTCCTTCTCCTCTCTCACCTACTGTCTGTCTTCCTCTCTTCTTCTCTCTCTTCTCTCCTCCTCCTCTCTCACCTACTGTCTGTCTTCTTCTCTTCTTCTCTCTCTTCTCTCCTCCTCCTCTCTCACCTACTGTCTGTCTTCCTCTTTCTCCTCTCTCTTCTCTCCTCCTCCTCTCTCACCTACTGTCTGTCTTCCTCTTTCTCCTCTCTCTTCTCTCCTCCTCCTCTCTCACCTACTGTCTGTCTTCCTCTCTTCTTCTCTCTCTTCTCTCCTCCTCCTCTCTCACCTACTGTCTGTCTTCCTCTTTCTTCTCTCTCTTCTCTCCTCCTCCTCTCTCACCTACTGTCTGTCTTCCTCTCTTCTCCTCTCTCTTCTCTCCTCCTCTCTCACCTACTGTCTGTCTTCCTCTCTTCTCCTCTCTCTTCTCTCCTCCTCCTCTCTCACCTACTGTCTGTCTTCCTCTTTCTTCTCTTTCTCCTCTCTCTTCTCTCCTCCTCCTCTCTCACCTACTGTCTGTCTTCCTCTCTTCTTCTCTCTCTTCTCTCCTCCTCCTCTCTCACCTACTGTCTGTCTTCCTCTCTTCTTCTCTCTCTTCTCTCCTCCTCCTCTCTCACCTACTGTCTGTCTTCCTCTTTCTTCTCTCTCTTCTCTCCTCCTCCTCTCTCACCTACTGTCTGTCTTCCTCTCTTCTTCTCTCTCTTCTCTCCTCCTCCTCTCTCACCTACTGTCTGTCTTCCTCTCTTCTCCTCTCTCTTCTCTCCTCCTCCTCTCTCACCTACTGTCTGTCTTCCTCTTTCTTCTCTTTCTCCTCTCTCTTCTCTCCTCCTCCTGTCTCACCTACTGTCTGTCTTCCTCTCTTCTTCTCTCTCTTCTCTCCTCCTCCTGTCTCACCTACTGTCTGTCTTCCTCTCTTCTTCTCTCTCTTCTCTCCTCCTCCTGTCTCACCTACTGTCTGTCTTCCTCTCTTCTCCTCTCTCTTCTCTCCTCCTCTCTCTTCTCTCCTCCTCTCTCCTCCCCCTTTCTCTCCTCCTCTCTATTGTCTCCCTCCTCTCTCCTCTTTCCTCCAGCAGGAGGCAGCAGAGCTCTGTTTACAGTCTGAATGATGACATCATCCAGAGAGGATTATGGGAGATTTATAAAAAAAAAAGAGTCAGACACAAAGACAGAAAGATGATTTACGTTTTTTTAAAGGACGATTCAGCCAAAATATCTTTTATACAGATTTGATTCACAAAACAATTCAAATAAACCACAAATCAATACCCTTATAATGTATATATACATGTATATAATATATATATTTAATACATGTATATACTATATATATATATATATATATATATATATATATATATATATAATATACACATATAGATATTTATAATAAACGGCTGCTGATTGTGATTTTTTACATTATTATTGATATATTATATATTATTTGTGTGAGCAGTAATTTCAATAATTTTCATTTATTTTGTCAGTTAAATCTGTAACAATGGATAATATTTCATAAAGTGATCACATGTTTTATATCTAGAATAAATGTCATGCAGTAAAAAGTTGCAGAACGAGGAAATACAAAAAAACAAAAGTACCTCAAAATAGTACTCATGTAAATGTATTTAATTTCAATCATTTTAAAACGCTGGCTTTTTATAATAATTAATTTGGGAATGTGTTGATTTATTTGATATATATTTATATATATAAAAGGTTCAAATAAATCATGATAACAACAACAACATTATTAATAATAATATTAATAATATTATTGTTTTTTTCTGACAGGAAACAGTCAACTTTTATAATTTATTTTGTCTCTTATTTTGTATTTTATTTTGTATTTTATTTTGACAGAAACAACAAACGACAGATAGAAAAGAGAGAAAGAAGTAAATCCTCTCTGAGAGTCCAGCGGGATTATGAACGGATTAATATAGAAGCTTAGTCACACACACACACACACACACACACACACACACACACACACACACACACACACACACACACACACACACACACACACACACACACACACATTCACACACACACATACATACATACACACAAACACCACATACACTCGCATTCAAATATGCAAACACACACACACACACACACACACACACACACACACACACACACACACACACACACACACACACACACACACACACACACACACACACACACCTGATAAAATACATTGCTACCTGATAAAGGCTGTTCATATAGAAGACAATAAATAGTAATAAAAGATGTAAATTATATGAAAGAAATAAAAACATGGCTGATTGTTGTTCTTTTATTAATAATGAATTATGTATCAGCTTCCTAAATGTAACAAGTTTTATCCAAATCAATACTTTTAATAATCAACAGCAAACATCACCAGACTCCTCCTCTTCCTCCTCTTCATCTTCCTCCTCATCTTCCTCCTCCTCCTCCTCCTCTTCCTCTTCCTCCTGCTGGAAGGTACAAAGATCAAAGACTCTGATGATGATGACCTTCACTGAGGTCACACACACACACACTCACACACACACACACACACACACACACACACACACACACACACACACACACACACACACACACACACACACACATAGAGAGACACACACTCTCACACACACACACACACACACACACACACACACACACACACACACACACACACACACACACACACACACACACACACACACACACAACACACACACGCACACACATGTGTATGATGTGTTTTACAGTTTAATCTGCTGGTTGATGAAAATCTTCAGGTTCAATTTCAACACAAAGTCAAGAACTGAAATGTTTCACCTCCTTCACCTTCATCTCTCCTCTTCGTTTCCTCTTCCTCCTCGTTTCCTCTTCCTCGAGGAAACTATCAAAGACACAAATGTTATGACATCACTGGAGCGCGTGACTGACGTTATCCAACGCTAGCCAACGTAAGCCAATTTTTTTCCAGCGCTAGCCAACGTTAGCCAGTGTTAGCCAGCAATATCTGCCGTTAGTCAGCGTTATCCAGCGGTTTTTTCGGCGTTATCCAGTGCTAGCCAGCGTTAACCAGCGCTAGCCCGCGTTAACCAGCGCTAGCCAGCGTTAACCAGTGCTAGCCAGCGCTAGCCAGCGTTAACCAGCGCTAGCCAGCGTTAACCAGTGCTAGCCAGCGCTAACCAGCGTTAAACAGTGCTAGCCAGCGCTAGCCAGCGTTAACCAGCATTAGCCAACTTTAACCAGCGCTAGCCAGAATTAACCAGTGTTAGCCAGCATTAACCAGTGCTAGCCAGCGCTAGCCAGTGTTAACCAGCGCTAGCCAGCATTAACCAGTGCTAGCCAGCGTTAACCAGCGCTAGCCCGCGTTAACCAGCGCTAGCCAGCATTAACCAGTGCTAGCCCGCGTTAACCAGCGCTAGCCAGCATTAACCAGCGCTAGCCAGCATTAACCAGTGCTAGCCAGCGCTAGCCAGCGTTAACCAGTGCTAGCCAGCATTAACCAGCGCTAGCCAGCATTAACCAGCGCTAGCCAGCATTAACCAGTGCTAGCCAGCGCTAGCCAGCGTTAACCAGTGCTAGCCAGCATTAACCAGTGCTAGCCCGCGTTAACCAGCGCTAGCCAGCATTAACCAGTGCTAGCCAGCGCTAGCCAGCGTTAACCAGCACTAGCCAGCGTTAACCAGTGCTAGCCAGCGCTAGCCAGTGTTAACCAGCGTTATTCAGCACTTATTATATTCCCTTATTTAAATTCAGATCACTGTGATGGGGTTTTCCATCAGCGCTGAGGAGGAGCGTTTATCTGAGGGCATCTTAGAGGATCAACAACAGGACAAGGTCAATAAGACAACAAACAACTCAAACTGACGATAGAAGGATAAAATCTCAAACAAATAGAGACTCATGTTTTTAACCACACCCCAAAATACAAGATTCATAAAGATCCTTAGTCCTTAATCCAAGAAGGTCGCCATATCCTGTCAAATGTTTGTCTCATTCATGAACCAATAAGTTATTTTCTCTAAAGGTAAACAACTATTTATGTCAGAGAGACTGAGAGAGAGAGAGACAGGTTCCAACTGAGAGAGAGAGACAGGTTCCAACTGAGAGAGAGAGACAGGTTCCAACTGAGAGAGAGAGACAGGTTCCAACTGAGAGAGAGAGACAGGTTCCAACTGATAGATATATAGATACATATGTATATAAATATTTATATTTAAAGACCGAGAGAAAATCACAGAAATTAATCACAGGAAATGTTCATTTTCATCCCAATAAACTAGTTTCATCATCATCATCATCATCATCATCATCATCATCATCATCATCATCATCATCATCATCATCATCATCATCATCATCATCATCTTTGTTTAGTTAGAGCTTGTTTTAATAATAAAACCTGATTTGTATTCTCTGTGTGCCTTTAATGTTCCAGCTGCCCTCCCCTTTAACACGCTGAGCTTTCTCTGTTTAATCCCCAACTGGGAGGAAGAGAGAGGGAGAGAGAGAGGGAGAGAGAGAGAGGGGGAAGAGAGGGATGGATGAGGGATGAGGGGATGTGGGGGAGAGAGAGATGAACAGATAGATGAAGAGAGAGTCAGAGTCAGATTAGTGAAGCGAAGCTGAAAAAAAGAAGCAGGATTTTTCTCCTCAGATTTCTCTGGATTTATTTTCTCTCCTCTGGTTTTTTCTTTTGGATGTAAATCGATAAATCGATGAATTGATCAGCAGCAGAAGAAGAAGGAGAAGAAGAAGAAGAAGAAGAAGAAGAAGAAGAAGAAGAAGAAGAAGAAGAAGAAGAAGAAGAAGAAGAAGAAGAAGAAGAAGAAGAAGTGGATTAATCTTAATTCCACATGATCGCAGCTGAAACGCTGTTTGTGAATCAGAAGAATCAACTGATGAGGATCAGAGTGATCGGAGTGATCAGAGTGATCAGAGTGATCGGAGTGATCGGTTGAAGATGCCCGTCGGTGTTCGGAGCAGCTGAGAGAGAAACGCAGCGGAGATGTACGAGGAGAGACACAGAAGTAAGAAGCACTTTGTTTCTGCTCAACTTTCACGATTCATACATTTCATAATAAGCGTTCTTCATATTTTGTGCACGTCTGCGAGGACGAAGGCAGGAAACGTCAAAGTGTTCATCCGTCACGTGACGTCGGCTTCAGAAGAAGCATTTTAACATTTTAAATTCTGTGTTTCGATCTGAGAAATCAAATCTTTGGACTTCAAGGTCACTTCCTTGAATTGTTTCCGGAGCTTTCATCTCACGGTCTTCTTCAGAGAGGAAGCTCCATGTTCTGCTCGTTCTGTCTAAAAACATCTCTGTTCTATAAGATGGTACAGTATTCATATAAAGTATGTTGTTAGTAAAGATACACACGTCATAATAATAGGAACATTAATAATACATAACAATACTGACTACAATAATAATA
Source organism: Myoxocephalus aenaeus (assembly GCA_038501785.1). NCBI lineage: Eukaryota > Metazoa > Chordata > Actinopteri > Perciformes > Cottidae > Myoxocephalus > Myoxocephalus aenaeus. Next base: position 172,536 of record JBAMJR010000371.1, read on the forward strand.
AATACTATTGATAATAATACGAATAATAAACAATATATATGATAATATGAATCATAAACAAAACATAATAAATAATGGCAATACTACCAGTATTATTAAATATGAATTATGATCATATAAATATGAATTATCATAATATAAATTCATGATGATACTAATAATAACAACAACAATAATAATGATTAATACCATTGATAATAATACTGCTAATACAAAATAATCAACAGAAACTAAAGGTGGAATAATATAAAATATTGTTTCAATAATAAAGCATTTCTCATTTGCATAAATTAATCACATTACTTTATATGTCAGTAAAATGTTTTCACGTTTTCACTGCGACGTTCTCCTTCTTTAAGAGACCTCTTGAACGGCGTTCGATCACATGACCACGACAGGTGTGTGACATCATCGGCCTCACTGATCCCTCACAGCTCATTGGTTCAAAGAGACAAAGCGGCCGACGTGTTATCTGACTGCGCTGGTGTGAGAATGAAGCGTCCGCTGGTTTGAGTGTTTTTTAATAATAAAACCTCCTCTCCCGTGACCTTTGACCTCAGTCAGGACGGGGTTAACAGAGAGTCTGATCCTCTGGATCCTGATGGGGGATCAGTCTTAAGATGCCCACCGCCTCACTCCCGCGGAAGTCCTGATAACGTTGTCATGGAAACGAGCATTAAAGCACGTGACATCATCAGTTACCACGGCAGCGGCGTTAATCCGCCCTTTTATTCCATGGAACAGGATTTATTGGTTTAAACTTTATCTAAAAACCTCAGAGACCTTCAGAGGGACTCAGACAGGAAGTCCTGCACGAGAAAGACCAGGGGGGAAAAGTCCAGAGTGTCCTTGAATGCACCGTTACTACAACGCTGACTCTGATGCATTATTTTAAATGTAATGAAGGGAAGTGTAAACAAGAATAAACATTAATATCAGAGAGAATATTGGGAGTCCCACAGGGCTCCATTCTGGATCCTCCTCTTTTCTCATTAGAAAGGAATATCTAAAATCTGATAGAAAAATACGCAAATATTCAATATGATATAAGATATTAAACATGAGGATTTATTGATATGATATAAGATAGTAAACATGAGGATGTATTGATATGATATAAGATATTAAACATGAGGATTTATTGATATGATATAAGATATTAAACATGAGGATTTATTGATATGATATAAGATCTTAAACATGAGGATTTATTGATATGATATAAGATCTTAAAGATGAGGATGTATTGATATGAGATGATGATATTAACATGATGATTCAGTCTGAGTAAGAGATCAGAAAGAAGAAGAGAAACTAAATGAACTGACGACCTTCCAGCTGGACGAGGCTGGAGGGCAGCGTGAGACACACACACACACACACACACACACACACACACACACACACACACACACACACACACACACACACACACACACACACACACACACACACACACTCAGTTAGAGACAGGGCAGTGAAAAGTAGAAAGTTAACAAGGCGGATGAAGGGTTGTGTGCGAGTGTTGGGATGCCCCGCTTCACCATCTCAGACACACACACACACACACACACACACACACACACACACACACACACACACACACACACACACACACACACTCTCTCTCTCTCTCTCTCTCTCTCTCTGTTGTCATGATGATGTGAGTTGACTCGGGATAATTCGGGGATAATTAGTCGGTTCTTGTCGTCCTGCGGGTGAAGCAGCTCCTCCACAGGAAGAAACAACGTGACCCACAGTCATGTGACCTGCACTGTCCTAACCTCAGCTGCTGATTGGCCGGATGACAAACCTGCTGGGATGCTGCCAGCTCTGAGTTCGGGGGGGAAGGAATACTTTAAAGGACCATTCTGTCGTTTTCAGAACATGTGGAATCTCCTTCCCTCAGTTGGTGTCGAGACAATCGGTCACAGGAAGCTTTATTTTGAAAGTCACGGCACCGTGTGATGATGCAACTGCGAGGTGTCTCTGGTTCTGGGTCACAACTGTCTACAGGAACCAAGCGGACCAGTGAGGGAGTGTTTCCAGTGAATACAATGAGGTTAAATCATGATTCACAGCGACAGCAGCTCAACCTAGTTCTACGTTAACCACGGATACGTTGAACGTTTCATATCAGCCTCAAATCTCGCCTCCAGAAACGCACAATGCCACGTTGAGAAACGATTGGTTTATTAAGGCAACATAAATATTGGCTACGGTCAGAAAAAAGATCATTGTTTGTGTTCAAATAATAACATAAAAACTCACAAAGCCTCTTGATGCGTTTTGTTGTGAGCTGTGACACAGACATATAGAAACAGTTCACTCTACTCTTTGAGTGTGGACGGATTTATCTTTCTCAACTGGACTTCACTGTCATATTCACATCAATTAAAGAAGAAGAAACAAAAGAGCAAACATTTAAGTATAACATTCTTAAAACATGTTAAATTAATCCTCATACAACAACTCTTAGAATATCTTACGAAAACGTACTTCTCATTTTTCATGTGTTTTCCTAGTAAAGTATTACATTATTTAAATTAATACAGTCTTTTCAAAATAAAATTCAGTCTTCACAGGAAACTTAATTTTGTTTAGACACTAAACTACTAAGTCAGGTTTAGACAACTAAACTACTCAGTTAAGATTAAATAACTAAACTACTCAGTTAGGTTTAAATAACTAAACTACTCAGTTAGGTTTAAATAACTAAACTACTCAGTTAAGATTAAACAACTAAACTACTCAGTTAGGTTTAAATAACTAAACTACTAAGTCAGGTTTAGACAACTAAACTACTCAGTTAGGTTTAAATAACTAAACTACTCAGTTAAGATTAAATAACTAAACTACTCAGTTAGGTTTAAATAACTAAACTACTCAGTTAGGTTGAGACAACTAAACTACTTAGTTAGGTTTAACTAAACTATTCAGTTAGGTTTAGAGAACTAAACTACTCAGTTAGGTTTAACTAAACTACTCAGTTAGGTTTAACTAAACTACTCAGTTAGGTTTAGAGAACTAAACTACTCAGTTAGGTTTAACTAAACTATTCAGTTAGGTTTAGAGAACTAAACTACTCAGTTAGGTTTAACTAAACTACTCAGTTAGGTTTAACTAAACTATTCAGTTAGGTTTAGAGAACTAAACTACTCAGTTAGGTTTAACTAAACTACTCAGTTAGGTTTAGAGAACTAAACTACTCAGTTAGGTTTAACTAAACTACTCAGTTAGGTTTAAATAACTAAACTACTCAGTTAGGTTTAAATAACTAAACTACTCAGTTAAGTTTAAATAACTAAACTACTCAGTTAGGTTTAAATAACTAAACTACTCAGTTAGGTTTAAATAACTAAACTACTCAGTTAGGTTTAACTAAACTATTCAGTTAGGTTTAGAGAACTAAACTACTCAGTTAAGTTTAAATAACTAAACTACTCAGTTAGGTTTAAATAACTAAACTACTCAGTTAGGTTTAAATAACTAAACTACTCAGTTAGGTTTAACTAAACTACTCAGTTAGGTTTAACTAAACTACTCAGTTAGGTTTAGAGAACTGAACTCCTGAGATAAGCTTCGATAACAAACAGATGTAAAGCTTTAAACAGGCAGTAAATCAATAATGTTTTCATGTTACACCGGAGCTCGCATGAGCTAAATCTAAATGTGAATGAAGGCTTTATTTCCCAGTTCCAGTGAAGGCATCCTGGGTGTGTGTACTGTCCACCTCTCTACACCTGCATCATGAGCGCAGGCAGCTGCACACAACATCGAGGAAATCACTGCCATGTAATCTCACTGAGCCGTCCATCCCTGGGTTTATCTCTGTGTTCAGGGTCCTCAGGTACTAACACATCAATCATGGCCCAGATCACACACACACACACACACACACACACACACACACACACACACACACACACACACACACACACACACACACACACACACACACACACACACACACACACACACACACACACACAGATCTAGGTCACAGCTGTTCACTACAATATTTCTGTTTTCACTTCCTCTGGAAACAGTCACATTTCTCCTCTTCTTCTCTTTTCTCTCCGTCATCCTGTTTCCTCCTCGTTTACCTTGATAGACAATAAAACTGATCACTGATACTCTCCTTCTGCAGTACTGCAGTAAAAGTACTAATACTCACTGTGAAAGTACTCCACTAGTGTTAAATGTCCTGCATTTAAGTAAAAGTATGTTTGTATTCATCAGCTAAATGTAATTGAAGTTGTTGAAAAATAATAACAATACAATATTCCCCGACAAGTACAAATATTGGTTTTAAGTAAAAGTATTGTCAGCTAGATGTAATAAAAGTATTTGAAGTATTGATCGATCATTGAAATGTTTTACTATCTGATGTTTCTGGATTGAACATCCAAGTGGTGACAGTGGAGAGAAGTATCTCAGTACAAATACACAAGTACTTTACTTCAGTACAAATATCAGTAGTGTCCGTTTTTCACTGTTCTCTTCACTTCCTGCCCTTGTGATCGTCGGCCCCGCCCCTAATTGAATCCTCCGTGTCTAATCAGCTGCAGCTTCCCAGTGTTTTTAAAACCGAGATCCCCGCTGTCTTGGACTGTTCCTTGCTGTAAATAAAATGACTTTACAATAAATGACTTTATTTCGGCATTGGGTCCATTCCTCGTTACTCTTTCTAGTAGTGATAGTTGAGTTGTTGAGATCTTCTGTATTTGTTTCTCTGAGGTTTCCAGAAGACGTGAAACTGTTTTCTTCACTCAGATGGATAGAAGTGAGAAACTGTTTTTAATGTTCTGATGAGTTTGACACACGTCGTAAATGGTTATGAAACGGAGAAGTGCACTGTAATGTTTCTGTTTTATTTCCTTTTAGTGCAATATAAGTTAGACTTATTTAACGTCCTTTGTATTCTATTGTTTAAATAAATGGTGTTTCTATGTATCCTGATATTTCCTTTACGTCGCATCTCAAAGTCTTTTCACGTCTCCTGAAAAGCTTTTCGCTGAATCATCGTTCCGTTAAACATCAGCTGTAAAGTGTTCATCTGGTCTCTAAATCTCCCTCTGTGTCCAGGTGCTGGTCGTAACGGCTACACCAACGCAGGAGATGGAGAGGAGGGAGGAGGAGAGGGGGAGGAAGAGGAGGAGGGAGGAGAGGGGGATGGAGGAGGAGGAGACGGAGGAGACGGAGGAGGAGAGGAGAGGGACGCCGAGTGGGACGAGGAGCTGGACGGAGAGGACCAGGGAGTGAGGATGACGAGGACCGACACGCTTCACTCAACCACCAGTTCAACCGGGACCCAGAGAAGGAGAGGACTACACGCCAAGAAACAGGTACATACCACACGCCAAGAAACAGGTGAGACAGAGATACAACACGCCAAGAAACAGGTGAGACAGAGACACAACACGCTAAGAAACAGGTGAGACAGACTACACGCTAAGAAACAGGTGAGACAGAGATACAACACGCTAAGAAACAGGTGAGACAGACTACACGCTAAGAAACAGGTGAGACAGAGATACAACACGCCAAGAAACAGGTACATACCACACGCTAAGAAACAGGTGAGACAGAGACACAACACGCCAAGAAACAGGTACATACCACACGCTAAGAAACAGGTGAGACAGAGATACAACACGCTAAGAAACAGGTGAGACAGACTACACGCTAAGAAACAGGTGAGACAGAGATACAACACGCCAAGAAACAGGTACATACCACACGCTAAGAAACAGGTGAGACAGAGAAACAACACGCCAAGAAACAGGTGAGACAGAGACACAACACGCCAAGAAACAGGTACATACCACACGCTAAGAAACAGGTGAGACAGAGACACAACACGCTAAGAAACAGGTGAGACAGAGACACAACACGCCAAGAAACAGGTGAGACAGAGACACAACACGCCAAGAAACAGGTGAGACAGAGACACAACACGCCAAGAAACAGGTGAGACAGAGACACAACACGCCAAGAAACAGGTACATACCACACGCTAAGAAACAGGTGAGACAGAGAAACAACACGCCAAGAAACAGGTGAGACAGAGACACAACACGCCAAGAAACAGGTACATACCACACGCTAAGAAACAGGTGAGACAGAGACACAACACGCTAAGAAACAGGTGAGACAGAGACACAACACGCCAAGAAACAGGTACATACCACACGCTAAGAAACAGGTGAGACAGAGAAACAACACGCCAAGAAACAGGTGAGACAGAGACACAACACGCCAAGAAACAGGTACATACCACACGCTAAGAAACAGGTGAGACAGAGACACAACACGCTAAGAAACAGGTGAGACAGAGACACAACACGCCAAGAAACAGGTACATACCACACGCTAAGAAACAGGTGAGACAGAGACACAACACGCCAAGAAACAGGTGAGACAGAGATACAACACGCCAAGAAACAGGTACATACCACACGCTAAGAAACAGGTGAGACAGAGATACAACACGCCAAGAAACAGGTACATACCACACGCTAAGAAACAGGTGAGACAGAGACACAACACGCCAAGAAACAGGTACATACCACACGCTAAGAAACAGGTGAGACAGAGATACAACACGCTAAGAAACAGGTGAGACAGACTACACGCTAAGAAACAGGTGAGACAGAGATACAACACGCCAAGAAACAGGTACATACCACACGCTAAGAAACAGGTGAGACAGAGAAACAACACGCCAAGAAACAGGTGAGACAGAGACACAACACGCCAAGAAACAGGTACATACCACACGCTAAGAAACAGGTGAGACAGAGACACAACACGCTAAGAAACAGGTGAGACAGAGACACAACACGCCAAGAAACAGGTGAGACAGAGACACAACACGCCAAGAAACAGGTGAGACAGAGACACAACACGCCAAGAAACAGGTGAGACAGAGACACAACACGCCAAGAAACAGGTACATACCACACGCTAAGAAACAGGTGAGACAGAGAAACAACACGCCAAGAAACAGGTGAGACAGAGACACAACACGCCAAGAAACAGGTACATACCACACGCTAAGAAACAGGTGAGACAGAGACACAACACGCTAAGAAACAGGTGAGACAGAGACACAACACGCCAAGAAACAGGTACATACCACACGCTAAGAAACAGGTGAGACAGAGAAACAACACGCCAAGAAACAGGTGAGACAGAGACACAACACGCCAAGAAACAGGTACATACCACACGCTAAGAAACAGGTGAGACAGAGACACAACACGCTAAGAAACAGGTGAGACAGAGACACAACACGCCAAGAAACAGGTACATACCACACGCTAAGAAACAGGTGAGACAGAGACACAACACGCCAAGAAACAGGTGAGACAGAGATACAACACGCCAAGAAACAGGTACATACCACACGCTAAGAAATAGGTGAGACAGAGACACAACACGCTAAGAAACAGGTGAGACAGAGATACAACACGCTAAGAAACAGGTGAGACAGACAACACATCAAGAAACAGGTGAGACAGAGACACAACACGCCAAGAAACAGGTACATACCACACGCTAAGAAATAGGTGAGACAGAGACACAACACGCTAAGAAACAGGTGAGACAGAGATACAACACGCTAAGAAACAGGTGAAACAGACAACACGCCAAGAAACAGGTGAGACAGAGATAAAACACGCCAAGAAACAGGTACATACCACACGCTAAGAAATAGGTGAGACAGAGACACAACACGCTAAGAAACAGGTGAAACAGACAACACGCCAAGAAACAGGTGAGACAGAGATAAAACACGCCAAGAAACAGGTACATACCACACGCTAAGAAATAGGTGAGACAGAGACACAACACGCTAAGAAACAGGTGAGACAGAGATACAACACGCTAAGAAACAGGTGAGACAGACAACACATCAAGAAACAGGTGAGACAGAGACACAACACGCTAAGAAACAGGTGAGACAGACAACACGCTAAGAAACAGGTGAAACAGACAACACGCCAAGAAACAGGTGAGAGAGAGATACAACACGCTAAGAAACAGGTGAGAGAGAGATACCACACGCTAAGAAATAGGTGAGACAGAGACACAACACGCCAAGAAACAGGTGAGACAGACAACACGCCAAGAAACAGGTACATACCACACGCTAAGAAATAGGTGAGACAGAGACACAACACGCTAAGAAACAGGTGAGACAGACACTAGAAAATGATGATGGTCATGATAATGTTGATGGTGACGATGATGATGATGATGATGGTGACGATGGTGACGATGATGATGATGATGATGATGATGATGATGATGGTGATGGTGATGATGATGATGGTGACGATGATGATGATGATGATGATGATGATGATGATGATGATGATGATGATGATGATGATGATGATGATGATGGAGTCCCTCTTCCTCCTCAGGTCCAGGGCAGTAATCAGGTCCAGAGGGCCCCCAGAGCTTTATACTGTCTCAAACTGAACAATCCAATCAGACGAGCTGCTCTCTCCATCGTAGAGTGGAAGTATCCTTCGACCAATCAGCTGTCAGCTCTACACCTGTTTACACCTGTTCATCATGTTCATAATGTTATACCTGGTTTTACCTGGTTTATCATGTTTTATCATAACATGTTGAAATCTAAATCCAACAGAAGTAGAACCCCAGCAGCTCGTGGGTTCATGTTTCTAAAGGTCAGAGTTCACAGTGAGACAATAACTGAGTAATAACGTTTTCTAATTATGAATAATTTATAGTTATTTATAATATGAAAGCACATATTTTAGCAGCCGTTACGAGACTAAACGTGAGTCACACGCTGACCTTCCTGAACCGGCTCCAGACCTTTTGACATCTTCATCCTGTTGGCCATCTTTGCTAACTGCGTCGCTCTGGGAGTCTCCAAACCGTTTCCTGAGGACGACTCCAACTCCACCAACCACGACCTGGTGAGGCCGCTTCTTTATGCTAAGCTACGCTAACCTCCGTGTCTCTGGACTACAGTGGTAGCGGAGGTGTGTTTGTTTATCTCGGCTGTAAAGGTCAAAGGTCAGGGACACATCCAGTAGTTGATTGACAGGTCTCTGATCAGATCTGATCAGTTTCTGCTCCGATGGTTCAGCTTCCTGTGTGTGTGTGTGTGTGTGTGTGTGTGTGTGTGTGTGTGTGTGTGTGTGTGTGTGTGTGTGTGTGTTGTAGGCGGAAGGTGCATACATTAGACATGAGACGTTAGACGAGACAAACAACAATCAACGACAACAACAGTGCAATGATATTTAAATGAAGTATAAGATAAAGTGCTCAGACAAACAGATACGTTAATGTGAGTGTATGTTAAGTGGCATGAGTGTTTAAATATGAAGAGGCACTTCATCCGGTACGAAGAATCTTTCACTCCAACATAAGAAAACATTTCTGGCAAATATGACCACGGGTGTTGGTCTTTGTCACCACCGTCGTTTGTTGTGGGAGTAGCAGGTGCTTCCATTTCTGCTTCTATCTATCTATCTATACATCTATCCATCCATCCATCTATCTATCTATCTATCTATCTATCTATCTATCTATCTATCTATCTATCTATCTATCTATCTATCTATCTATCTATCTATCTATCTATCTATCTATCTATCTATCTATCTATCTATCTATCTATCTATCCATCCATCCATCCATCCATCCATCCATCCATCTATCATCCATCCATCCATCTATCATCCATCCATCCATCCATCCATCCATCCATCCATCCATCCATCCATCCATCCATCCATCCATCTATCTAAACGTCCTTCAGCATCAAACCTCTGTTCAGAGAACATTAAAGTTCCACTGCAGTGAAGGACCTGAAGACTTCAGCAGCTGTTGGAGTACCGAGGTTCTCCAGATCTCCAGAGGCCTGAACGGAACGTGTTCTCTCCCTGTGCTTCAGGAACAAGTGGAGTACATCTTCCTCGTCATCTTCACCATTGAGACCTTCCTGAAGATCCTGGCCTACGGTCTGGTGATGCACCCCAGCTCCTACATCCGCAACGGCTGGAACCTGCTCGACTTCGTCATCGTCATCGTCGGGTGAGAGAACACATAGAACCAGTAGATGTGTTGGTTCTCCGTTGTGAGATATTGGATCTTTCTTGGTCTTTAGATACATGCAGGTTCTAACTCCTTTTAGATGTTGGTTCTCTTGCAACATGTGTGCTGTCAAAAGATGTTGGTTCCCTGTTTAGTCTTATTTTACCCTGGTTCTCCTTATAGATCACGGTTCTCTCTTTAGATCCTGCCTGGTTCTCTCGTATCCTGTTTCTTTTTTATATCCTGGGTTCTCTTTTGATGTCATCCTCACTCTATATCGTGTGCTTGTCTTATATCCTGGTTATTTCTTTACACACTGGGTTCTCTACTTAGATTATGGTTCTCTCCTAATATAGCAGTTCTGTGTTTTATATCCCAGGTTCTCTCCCCAGTTCTTCCTTCACACTTGGTTCTCTCTTTAGACCCTAGTTCTGTCTTCACACCCTGGTTCTGTCTTCAGACCCTGGTTCTTTCTTCAGACCCTGGTTCTGTCTTCAGACCCTGGTTCTGTCTTCAAACCCGGTTCTTTCTTCAAACCCTGGTTCTCTCTTCAGACCCCGGTTCTCTCTCAGACCCCGGTTCTGACTTCAGACCCTGGTTCTCTCTTCAGACCATAGTTTTGTCTTCAGACCCTGGTTCTCTCTCAGACCCTGATCCGTCTTCAGACCATGGTTCTCTTCAGGCCCTGGTTCTTTCTTTAGACCCTGGTTCTCTCTCAGACCCTGGTTCTGTCTTCAGACCCTGGTTCTCTCTTCAGACCCTGGTTCTCTCTTCAGACCATAGTTTTGTCTTCAGACCCTGGTTCTCTCTCAGACCCTGGTTCTGTCTTCAGACCCTGGTTCTCTCTTCAGACCCTGGTTCTCTCTTCAGACCATAGTTTTGTCTTCAGACCCTGGTTCTCTCTCAGACCCTGGTTCTCTCTTCAGACCATAGTTTTGTCTTCAGACCCTGGTTCTGTCTTCAGACCCTGGTTCTCTCTTCAGACCATAGTTTTGTCTTCAGACCCTGGTTCTGTCTTCAGACCCTGGTTCTCTCTCAGACCCTGGTTCCGTCTTCAGACCCTGGTTCTGTGTTCCTGTCCTCAGCCGGCCTCTCCTTAGTGTTGAAGCAGTAAATCAGATCTGACGGCAGTAAACTTCCTGTCCGCTGGTCACGGAGGAACAAACCCGGCAGCGCCGCCGCAGTTTATCTCATTTTAGTGTTTTAGAGCTGAGTGTTGGTGACATCTACTGGGTTCACTGGGTTCACTGGTTTGGGTTCCTCGTCATTACATCCTTCCTCCTTCAAAGACAACAAACATTTAGAAAAGTGTTTTCATCATTTCAAATCAGTCAGGATGCCTTTCTACTTTATTAATGAAATACTGATATACTAGTATCAGCATCAATACCATCCCATAATGTTTTAATATTTAGTGTTTAAGTATATTTAGTTTATATGTATATTTAGTATATTTAGTGTTTAAGTATATTTATTGTATATGTATATTTAGTATATGAGTATATTTAGTATATAAGTATATTTAGTGTATATGTATATTTAGTATATTTAGTGTCTCATCCACATCGTTAAAGTCAGCTAAATATTCATCCATGACAGAAAGACGATTCAGATAATAAGTATTGTTCTGTTCTCCAACACAACAAACTCTCCAACTCTCCCATATCAAGTTTATTCGTATCGCACATTTCAACCACGAGGCAAAGTGTTCACATAAAACCGTTAAAAGCGTCAAAACATAACGCAAAAGAAAAGAAGATTTAACACAATTCAGAACGTTCATTTAAACAATAAAAACAGCCATTAATATCCTTGAATGTGATTTAATTAAAGGAAACAACGCTCCTCAAATATCAGAGACACTGGACATAAAGAGTCACCTACTGAGGTCACGGGGAGTCCTGCAGAGTCACGGCTAAGATAAGATAAAATAAGATAAAATAATACTTTTTTCCTCATGAGGTTCAGCACAATACATTTTAACTTTAGCAAACGCGCAAGAAGATGTATTAAGTGTTTATTGTACGTTTAAATAATGTTTCACTGCATTAAAAAAAAACAAGGTGCCTTAAAAAAAATCTCTATATAAGCCCGAGCCATTGTTCTCAAAGATTGAGAATGGTTTTCATCCCCATACTAAATACAGAATATCTCCTCAAGCACAGGGCTATTTGAATCATTTCAGAAGGTATAATATACAGAAAACACTTGTGAGACCAGTTAAGAGGTTCATATACCAGTATATGTGTTACTGGTTTATTGGTTGATGATAGAACACAGGAATGAAGAAAAAAGAAAAAACTTTCCAGAAGAAAAAAAAAGACTTCCAGGATGTATTTCCTCTTTTTAATTATGCAAATCATTGCTTTCTACTATAAAATATCACTATATGTTAACAGTATCTCTGCAAAGTTTGACTTTGATTAAGTGAAGTTCAATATTTTTAGTAATTCATTTAGTCCACATTTCGTGAACCGTAGGTTTAGGTTCGCTGAGAGACAAAATGCCCTAACTTTCTTCCTGGACCTTGAACGCCTCTGGTTCCACAACAGAGGGGCAAAACATGCACCAAAACATACCAAGCAAGTATTGTTTATCCATAAGTAAGTCATAATTCAGTTTTCTGGCTGGAATGTGGTTGATATCTTGCTGAGGTTTTTTTCTCACTGTGGTTTCGGTGGATTCTGTAGGTCATAAGCTTTCCAGAAAGGTGAGCTAATCATGTGTAGCATCAAGCTAGGGATATGAACATTGATATTTCCATAACTTGGGGAGCTCTCTCTCGAGTCACGTTCGAGTCCTCTCGAGTCATATTTATGGTTTATGTCATATTTATGGTTGAGTTGTGTTGTAAACATGTAGAATGGACTCATGTGATGTTGTAAGGCGTTGCTCTGTCACATCAGAGGCTCTGGTGGATTCATGGAGAGTGAGGAAGACCTCCTGATGAAGAGTTCTGCCCTCATCAGGATCAGATCAACTGTTTTTGATCTTCAGCACGAAGACAGAAATAATGTCTTCATGTCCTGGTTCTGTCTTTATATCCTGGTTCTGTCTTCATGTCCTGGTTCTCTCTTTATATCCTGGTTCTGTCTTTATATCCTGGTTCTGTCTTCATGTCCTGGTTCTCTCTTTATATCCTGGTTCTGTCTTTATATCCTGGTTCTCTCTTTATATCCTGGTTCTGTCTTTAGATTCTGGTTCTGTCTTTATATCCTGGTTCTCTCTTTAGATTCTGGTTCTGTCTTTATATCCTGGTTCTCTCTTTATATCCTGGTTCTGTCTTTAGATTCTGGTTCTGTCTTTATATCCTGGTTCTCTCTTTAGATTCTGGTTCTCTCTTTATATCCTGGTTCTCTCTTTAGATTCTGGTTCTGTCTTTATATTCTGGTTCTCTCTTTAGATTCTGGTTCTCTCTTTATATCCTGGTTCTCTCTTTAGATTCTGGTTCTCTCTTTATATCCTGGTTCTCTCTTTTTATCCTGGTTCTCTCTTTAGATTCTGGTTCTCTCTTTATATCCTGGTTCTCTCTTTATATCCTGGTTCTCTCTTTATATCCTGGTTCTCTCTTTTTATCCTGGTTCTCTCTTTATATCCTGGTTCTCTCTTTAGATTCTGGTTCTCTCTTTATATCCTGGTTCTCTCTTTAGATTCTGGTTCTCTCTTTAGATTCTGGTTCTCTCTTTATATCCTGGTTCTCTCTTTATATCCTGGTTCTCTCTTTATATCCTGGTTCTCTCTTTTTATCCTGGTTCTCTCTTTATATCCTGGTTCTCTCTTTATATCCTGGTTCTCTCTTTTTATCCTGGTTCTCTCTTTATATCCTGGTTCTCTGTTTAAAAACTTTATTTCGATATTCTGTGTGTGTGTGTGTGCAGTTTGTTCAGCGTTGTCTTGGAGACGATGACTCATAAGTCCGGCGAGGTGGCGACGACTCATCACGTGCCGGGAAAACCTGGAGGACTGGATGTGAAGGCTCTGAGGGCCTTCAGGGTCCTGAGGCCCCTGAGGCTGGTGTCCGGGGTCCCCAGTGAGTACTGTGTGTGAGTCTGTGTGTGTGTGTGTGTGTGTGTGTGTGTGTGTCTGTGTCTGTGTCTGTGTGTGTGTGTGTGTGTGTGTGTCTGTGTGTGTGTGTAACGGTGTGTCTCAGGCCTGCAGATCGTGCTGAACTCCATCATGAAGGCCATGGTTCCTCTCCTCCACATCGCTCTGCTCGTGCTCTTCGTCATCATCATCTACGCCATCATCGGTCTGGAGCTCTTCATCGGACGCATGCACAAAACCTGCTACTACAAAGAAGCAGGTACAACTACTACTAGTTAGTACTACAGGTACAAGTACTACTAGTTAGTACTACAGGTACAACTACTACTAGTTAGTACTACAGGTACAACTACTACTAGTTAGTACTACAGGTACAACTACTACTAGTTAGTACGTATTTTACTGCAGTAAAAGTAAATACTGTCGTACATTTAGTGAAGTATTCTGGTCCATCTAGAGGACGGACGTTGTGTGTGTCAACGTTGTGTGTGAACGTTGTGCGTACGTTGTGCATCAGTTGTGTGTACATTGTGTGTATTGTGTGTTTGTTGTGTGTACATTGTGTGTACGTTGTGTATATTGTGCGTTTGTTGTGCGTACATTGTGTGTATTGCGTGTCAACGTTGTCTGTACGTTGTGTGTCAACGTTGTACGTATGTTGTGTATACATTACGTGTACGTTGTGTGTGTACGTTGTGTGTATTGTGTGTATTGTGTGTCAACGGTGTGTGTACGTTGTGTGTACATTATGTGTACGTTGTGTGTAAGTTGTGTGCCAACGTTGTGCGTAAGTTGTGTGTACATTGTGTGTATTTTGTGTTTGTTGTGTGTAAGTTGTTTATATTGTGCGTTTGTTGTGCGTGTATTGTGTGTATTGTGTGTATTGTGTGTCAACGTTGTGTGTACGTTGTGCGTATGTTGTGTGTACATTATGTGTACGTTGTGTGTACATTGTGTGTTTGTTGTGCGTACATTGTGTGTATTGTGTGTCAACGTTGTGTGTGTACATTGTGTGTATTGTGTGTCAACGTTGTGTGTCTATGTTGTGTTTGTACGTTGTGTGTCAACATTGTGCGTAAGTTGTGTGTACATTGTGTGAATGCTGTGTGTACATTGTGTGTATTTTTTGTTTGTTGTGTGTACATTGTGTGCACGTTGTGTATATTGTGCGTACATTGTGTGTCAACGTTGTGCTTATGATGTGTGTACGTTGTGTGTACAATGTGTCTATTGTGTGTTTGTTGTGCGTACATTGTGTGTGTTGTGTGTACGTTGTGTTTATTGTGTGTACATTGTGTGTATTGTGTGTCAGTGTTGTATGTGTACGTTGTGTGTACATTGTGTGTACGTTGTGTATATTGTGTGTTTGTTGTGCGTACATTATGTGTATTGTGTGTCAACGTTGTGTGTACGTTGTGTGTACGTTGTGTGTACGTTGTGTGCGTACGTTGTGTGTATTGTGTGTTTGTTGTGCGTACATTATGTGTATTGTGTGTCAACGTTGTGTGTACGTTGTGTGTACGTTGTGTGTACGTTGTGCGTACGTTGTGTGTACGTTGTGTGTACGTTGTGTGCGTACGTTGTGTGTACATTGTGTGTATTGTGTGTTGTTGTGCGTACGTTGTGTGTACGTTGTGTGTACGTTGTGCGTACGTTGTGTGTACGTTGTGTGTACGTTGTGTGCGTACGTTGTGTGTACATTGTGTGTATTGTGTGTTGTTGTGCGTACGTTGTGTGTCTGATGGACCAGAATACTTCCATGTACTGCTCCCTAATACTTCTACTTCTACTTCCCCCCAGAGAACTACGTGGAGGACGACCCCGTGCCGTGTGCGTTTGCCGGTCACGGCCGCCAGTGCAACATCAACGGGACGGAGTGCCGCGGCCGGTGGGACGGGCCCAACGGCGGCATCACCAACTTCGACAACTTCTTCTTCGCCATGCTGACGGTGTTCCAGTGCATCACCATGGAGGGCTGGACCGACGTCCTCTACTGGGTCAGGGTCTCGCCGCCTCTTTGAGTCTCGCCGCCTCTTTGAGTCTCGCCGCCTCTTTGAGTCTCGCCGCCTCTTTGAGTCTCTTGTGTTTCTTTCCGCTCAGATGAACGACGCCATCGGCTTCGAGCTGCCGTGGGTTTACTTCGTCAGTCTGGTGATCTTCGGCTCCTTCTTCGTCCTCAACCTGGTCCTGGGAGTCCTCAGCGGGTTCGTTAGACTTCTTCTAGTCCTCTAGTCCTCTGGATCCTTCTCGTCCCTGGATCCTTCTAGTCCTCTAGTCCCTGGATCCTTCTAGTCTTCTGGGTCATTCTAGTCCCCAGGATCCTTCTAGTCCCTGAATCATTCAAGTCCTCCAGATCCTTCTAGTCCCTTGGATCCTTCTAGTCCCTTGGATCCTTCTAGTCCTCTAGTCCCTGGATCCTTCTAGTCTTCTGGGTCATTCTAGTCCCCAGGATCCTTCTAGTCCCTGGATCCTTCTAGTCCTCTAGTCCTCTGGATCCTTCTAGTCCCTGGATCCTTCTAGTCCTCTAGTCCTCTGGATCCTTCTAGTCCCTGGATCCTTCTAGTCCTCTAGTCCTCTGGATCCTTCTAGTCCCTGGATCCTTCTAGTCCTCTAGTCCTCTGGATCCTTCTAGTCCCTGGATCCTTCTAGTCTTCTGGGTCATTCTAGTCCCCAGGATCCTTCTAGTCCCTGAATCATTCAAGTCCTCCAGATCCTTCTAGTCCCTTGGATCCTTCTAGTCCCTTGGATCCTTCTAGTTCCCTGGGTCCTTCTAGTCCCCAGGATCCTTCTAGTTCTCTAGATCCTTCTAGTCCCAGGATCCTTCTAGTCCCTGAATCATTCAAGTCCTCCAGATCCTTCTAGTCCCTTGGATCATTCTAGTCCCTTGGATCATTCTAGTTCCCTGGGTCCTTCTAGTCCCCAGGATCCTTCTAGTTCTCTAGATCCTTCTAGTCCCAGGATCCTTCTAGTTCCCTGAATCCTTCTAGTCCTCTGAATCCTTCTAGTCCCCATGATCCTTCTAGTTCTCTAGATCCTTCTAGTCCTCTAGTCCCTGGATCCTTCTAGTCCCTGAATCATTCTAGTGCTCTGGATCCTTCTAGTCCCATGATCCTTCTAATCCTCCAGATCCTTCTAGTCCATTGGATCCTTCTAGTCCCTGAATCCTTCTAGTGCTCTGGATCCTTCTAGTTCAATGATCCTTCTAGTCCTCCAGATCTTTCTAGTCCCTGGATCCTTCTAGTCCTCAGGATAATTCTAGTCCTCTAGATCCTTCTAGTCCTCTGGATCCTTCTAGTTCCCTGGGTCCTTCTAGTCCCTGAATCCTTCTAGTCCTCTGGACCCTTTTAGTCCCCTGGATCCTTCTAGTCCTTTTGATCCTTCTAGTCTCCTGGATCCTTCTAATCTTCTGGATCCTTCTAGCCCTCTGGGCTCTTCTATTCCTCTGGGTCCTTCTAGTCCTCTAGGCCCTTTTAGTCCTCTGGATCCTTCTAGTCCCTGAATCCTTCTAGTCCTCTGGGCTCTTCTATTCCTCTGGATCCTTCTAGTCCCTGAATCCTTCTAGTCCTCTGGGTCCTTCTAGTCCCTGAATCCTTCTAGTCCTCTGGACCCTTTTAGTCCCCTGGATCCTTCTAGTCCTTTTGATCCTTCTAGTCTCCTGGATCCTTCTAATCTTCTGGATCCTTCTAGCCCTCTGGGCTCTTCTATTCCTCTGGGTCCTTCTAGTCCTCTAGGCCCTTTTAGTCCTCTGGATCCTTCTAGTCCCTGAATCCTTCTAGTCCTCTGGGCTCTTCTATTCCTCTGGATCCTTCTAGTCCCTGAATCCTTCTAGTCCTCTGGGTCCTTCTAGTTCCCTGGATCCTTCTAGTTCTCCAGACCCTTCTCGTACTCTGAATTATTCTAGTCCTCTAGCCCCTCTTAGTCCTCTAGACCCTTCTAGTCCCTTGGATCCTTCTAGTCCTCAGGTCTGTCGGTCCACAGGACGTATTCTAACACTAAAATGGTGTGTGTGTGTGTGAACGTTGTGTGTATGTTGTATGTACATTGTGTTTATTGTGTGTCTGTTGTGCGTACGTTGTGTGTATTGTGTGTCTGTTGTGCGTGCGTTGTGTGTATTGTGTGTCTGTTGTGCGTGCATTGTGTGTATTGTGTGTCTGTTGTGCGTGCGTTGTGTGCATTGTGTGTCTGTTGTGCGTGCGTTGTGTGCATTGTGTGTCTGTTGTCGGGCTACAGAGAGTTCAGTAAGGAGAGGGAGAAGGCGAAGGCGAGAGGAGACTTCCAGAAGCTCAGGGAGAAGCAGCAGATGGAGGAAGACCTGTGTGGATACATGGACTGGATCACTCAGGCCGAGGACATGGAGGACCTGGACGAGGACGGGAACCCACGTAAGAGCCTGTGTGTGTGTGCGTGTGTGCGTGTGTGCGTGTGTGTGTGTGTGTGTGTGTGTGTGTGTGTGTGTGTGTGTGTGTGTGTGTGTGTGTTGTGAGCACGAGACCTTTTTAAGTACAACAGTAACAGCACGTTTCTTATCTTTTACTTCTGATACTTCATACGTCTGTGTTGTAGTTTTACTCAGTAAGACTTGTGGTATAAGTACTTCCTCAGAATACTTCTCTAACACCGTCTGTTGTCTGATTGTTCTTGTTTATTGTTTCTGTGCTGAACTGTGGTGCAATATTATGCAATATAATGATAATATTTAGTACAAAATAATAAATATATTATAATATGAATAATACAATTCTTCAGGTCCAGGTCTGGGATATCTGACAGATAAGAAGAGGAAGTTTGGATGGTTCAGTCACTCCAACGAGACACACGGTGAAGCCTCCTATTATCATTTATATATATATAAATATGTCTTATTGTAAAAATACTCTGGGTCTCTGACTTGTTTGTCATCATTAAAGATAAATATATGAACATTTCTCTCTCTCTCTCTCTCAGCTAGTCTTCCTGCCAGTGAAACAGCGTCTACAAACACAGAAAACATTGATGAAGAACACACCAACTGCTGCCAGGCCTGCTGGTAACACACACACACACACACACACACACACACACACACACACACACACACACACACACACACAGAACCACGACCCCCAGATATCAGGATCAATACGCACTTGATCAGACAGCGGTGTGACATCATCACCTGATCATCGTCCCTGAACACACCACTAACCTGAGTCGTCTCCTTTCAGCTCCCAGATCATGAAGATCAGCTGCTGGTGAGTTCACTGGCCCTCACACAATGTGGGACAGACGAGAGTCCCCCTCACTGGCCCTGACTCCGGTGTCTTTGTCCCCCAGCCGGACGCTGCGGCGCTGGAACCGAGTCTGTCGCAGGAACTGTCGCACCGCCGTGAAGTCGGTGACTTTCTATTGGCTCGTTCTGCTGCTCGTCTTCCTCAACACCTCCCTCAGCGCCTCGGAGCACTACAACCAACCTGATTGGCTGACGGAGGTCCAAGGTAGCAACACACACACACACACACACACACACACACACACACACACACACACGCTTATAATACAATAGAATCGTCTGTCTAGTTCAAGGACATCGGGACATTTCTCCCCTCGAGACTTCATCTTTAGTTCTTATGTTAAACTGCTTCATTTCTAAAACGTCTCTTAGACAGAAGTCAGTAAATGCACCATTACGCGGTGACGACTTCTAATGTTTAAATATTACGAAAATGCAACAAAAATATAGAAATATATTTATTTCAGGATGCACGTTTTGTTGTTTTCAAATGGTAAAAAGTGATTTCCGAGTAAAACCTTTAATTTTGGAGTACCGTATCTCTAAGGCCGAGCCCTACGGAGGAAGCTCATTTCGGCCGCTTGTATCCGAGACCTCGTTCTTTCGGTCACGGCCCAGAGTTCGTGACCGTAGGTGAGGGTTGGAACGTAGACCGACTTATTACCGAGGATACGAACACAGCTCCTACTGCAGGCGTACAGAGACCGGATGGCCCGTTGCAGCGAGTCCGGCACCCCGTACTCCCGCAGCACCCCACAAAAAATCCAGGGGGACCCGGTCGAAAGCCTTCTCCAAGTCCACAAAGCACATATAGACCGGTTGGGTAAACTCCCAGGACCCCTCCAGTAGTCTTTGAGGGTAAAGAGCTGGTCCACTGTTCCACGGCCGGGACGGAATCCTCAGTGCTCGTCTTGAATCTGAGGTTCGATAAAAGGTCACAGCCTCCTTCCAGCACCCTGGCATAATGGACATGTTGGCCGGGTTTAGGAGTTCCTCAAAGTATACCCCGTCTGGGTCAGCAGCCGATGACCTTCTGACCACAGCTCCTAGCGGCCGCTACCTTTTGGACTACCTTAGCGGCCTCCGCCAGGGATATGGGTGTGAATATACTGTATATTATATATAATATGACTTAATACCGTATCCCTGCAGACATCGCCAACAAGGTGCTGCTGTCCCTGTTCACCGTGGAGATGCTGCTGAAGATGTACTCTCTGGGTCTGGCTCACTACTTCGTGGCCTTCTTCAACCGCTTCGACTGCTTCGTGGTGTGCGGCGGCATCGTGGAGACCATCCTGGTGGAGCTGGGCATCATGCCGCCGCTGGGCATCTCCGTGCTGCGCTGCGTCCGCCTGCTGAGGATCTTCAAGGTCACACGGTGAGGACACACACACACACACACACACACACACACACACACACAAACACTCAAGTATCTCTGATGATGTCACTCTGTGTCCGCGCAGCCATTGGACGGCTCTGTCCAACCTGGTGGCGTCGCTGCTGAACTCCATGAAGTCCATCGCCTCTCTGCTGCTGCTCCTCTTCCTCTTCCTCATCATCTTCGCTCTGCTCGGCATGCAGCTGTTCGGAGGAAAGTTCAACTTTGACGAGACGCAGACGAAACGCAGCACCTTCGACGCCTTTCCTCAGGCGCTGCTCACCTGCTTCCAGGTAACTATAGACCTGAACCAGTCCTAACTATAGACCTGAACCAGGCCTAACTATAGACCTGAACCAGTCCTAACTATAGACCTGAACCAGTCCTAACTATAGACCTGAACCAGCCCTAACTATAGACCTGGACCAGTCCTAACTGTAGACCTGAACCAGCCCTAACTATAGACCTGAACCAGTCCTAACTATAGACCTGAACCAGCCCTAACTATAGACCTGGACCAGTCCTAACTGTAGACCTGAACCAGTCCTAACTATAGACCTGAACCAGTCCTAACTATAAACCTGAACCAGTCCTAACTATAGACCTGAACCAGTCCTAACTATAGACCTGAGCCAGTCCTAACAATAGACCTGAACCAGCTCTAACTATAGACCTGAACCAGTCCTAACTATAGACCTGGACCAGTCCTAACTGTAGACCCGAACCAGTCCTAACTATAAACCCGAATCAGCCCTAACTATAGACCTGAACCAGTCCTAACTATAGACCTGAACCAGTCCTAACTATAAACCTGAACCAGTCCTAACTATAGACCTGAACCAGTCCTAACTATAGACCTGAGCCAGTCCTAACTATAGACCTGAACCAGTCATAACTATAGACCTGAACCAGTCCTAACTATAGACCTGAACCAGCTCTAACTATAGACCTGAACCAGTCCTAACTATAGACCTGAACCAGCTCTAACTATAGACCTGAACCAGTCCTAACTATAGACCTGAACCAGTCCTAACTATAGACCTGAGCCAGCTCATCCTGGTGTCGATGTGTGCAGATCCTGACCGGGGAGGACTGGAACATGGTGATGTACGACGGCATCATGGCGTACGGCGGCCCCGTGTTTCCAGGGATGATCGTATGCGTTTACTTCGTCATCCTCTTCATCTGCGGTAACTGTATCCTGTCAGCGAGTTGGGCCTGTTGCTCCAGCTGCAGATCACTTAGTCATGTGACTTATTCACCACCGTGGTGACCAAAGCAGGAATTTGTTCAGTTGTGTATCTGTTTTATTAATATTATCATGATACTGAGGGAGGAAGTTGTTGCGTCTCCTTAACGGATGTCAGACATCCTGCTGAACGTCTTCTTGGCCATCGCGGTGGACAACCTGGCAGGAGGAGACGGAGACAAGAAGAAGGAGTGAGTGATGGAGGGACGAAGGAAAGGAGGAGACATGCAGACGATAGAAAGAGCGGTTTATTATTTCCTGTTGTCTCTCTCCAGAAAGAAGACAGAAGGAGTGAAGGAGGAGGAGGGGGTCGCAGGAGGAGAAGGAAGAGAAGGAGGAGAAGAAGAAGAAGAAGAACAGGAAGAAGAAGAAGTGAAGGTGAAGAACGGAGGTCTCACTCTTTCCTGTTAAAGGTGAATGCGTCTGACGGCTGTTTGTCTCTGCAGGTGGAAATGGACGAAGACACCGAGTACGAGGAGGAGGAGGAGCCTCCTGAAGGAGAAGAAGGTCGGTGGACCCCTGAAGGAGACTTTGAGACTCAAAGACTTCATATCGTCTTTATGATTATTATCATTTACAGCTCTGTTAAGTTAACAGATATCTTTCATAATGAATTTAACTTCTCTCTCCTCTCCTCTCAGATGCAGGAGTCCAATTAAAGATTGCCGACCTGGCTCCTCCTAAAGAGAAGGTTCTTCCGATCCCAGAAGGCAGTGCGTTCTTCTGCCTGAGCAACACGAACCCGTAAGTCTGACACCTGGTCCACAGCTATAAGTGTTAGCTTTAGTATTATCCTGGTCCACAGCTATAAGTGTTAGCGTTAGCGTCAGCCTGGTCCACAGCTATAAGTGCTAGCTTTAGTATTAGCCTGATCCACAGGTATAAGTGTTAGCTTAGCGTCAGCCTGGTCCACAGTTATAAGTGTTAGCTTAGCGTCAGCCTGGTCCACAGCTATAAGTGTTAGCGTTAGCGTCAGCCTGGTCCACAGTTATAAGTGTTAGCTTAGCGTCAGCCTGGTCCACAGCTATAAGTGTTAGCGTTAGCGTCAGCCTGGTCCACAGGTATAAGTGTTAGCGTTAGCGTCAGCCTGGTCCACAGGTATAAGTGTTAGCTTAGCGTCAGCCTGGTCCACAGGTATAAGTGCTAGCTTTAGTATTAGCCTGGTCCACTGGTATAAGTGTTAGCATTAGCGTCAGAATGGCCCACCTGGTCCACAGGTATAAGTGTTAGCTTAGCGTCAGCCTGATCCACAGGTATAAGTGTTAGCTTAGCGTCAGCCTGGTCCACAGGTATAAGTGTTAGCTTAGCGTCAGAATGGCCCACCTGGTCCACAGGTATAAGTGTTAGCTTAGCGTCAGCCTGGTCCACAGGTATAAGTGTTAGCTTAGCGTCAGCTTGTTCCACAGGTATAAATGTTAGCGTTAGCGTCAGCATGGCCCACCTCGCATGGTCCACAAGACGTTTATTACTTCCTGTCACAAACATACAAACAAGAAGTCCTTCTCTCTCTCTCTCTCTCTGTCTGCAGCATCCGAGTGGCCTGTCACACTCTGATCCACCACCACATCTTCACCAACCTCATCCTCGTCTTCATCATCCTCAGCAGCTGCTCATTGGCTGCTGAGGATCCAATCAGAGCCCACTCCTTCAGGAACAACGTGAGTCTCAAAGCAACAGCAGATCTTCTGGTTTCCTCTTTCTGTCTTCAGGCCTCGTATGTATATATGTATATCTATATGTATATATATAAATATATATATATATATATATATATATATATATATATATATATATATATATACATATATATATATATATTTATAGTCAGCAGCTGTTAGCAGTCGTAGGCTCAACGTGTATCTGCCGTCTGCTGATGAAGAAACATGCTAAGATGCTAACATGCTAGTCATGTGATCTCATAAAACTGTTGATTTGATCATTTCCTGTTGTGGAGAAAAGTTACATCACAAACAATAACATTAAATGTAGTCAACAAGAAACTAGCCTTGTGGCTAAGCTAATGAAGGCAGGAAGTTAAAGGGGGCTGATGGGAGAAACTGTGAGCCAATCAGAGCTGAATGTGTCTCAGCAAGGTTACGATGATGTCGTCAACACACCTCCGTGGTTGGAGCCAGGGGGGCGGGGCTTCAGCAGATTACACAGCAGAAGTGGGTCAGTCACTAACCGGGTTAAAGAGGGAAAGTCATAGAAACACATGGAGAGAAAATCACTGTTTACTGTCTCATCCTGACACACACACACACACACACACACACACACACACACACACACACACACACACACACGCACACACACACACACACACACACTGTGGGCAGCATCTGGCTTCATGCAGGACGTAGCAATTAGCAGCAGCTGAGGAAAGAAATTACTTCTAACATACAATCAACACACACACACACATACTGTATGTACACCTACACACACACACACACACACACACACACACACACACACACACACACACACACACACACACACACACACACACATACTGTATACACACACAGACACACACAGGATGTGAACTCTGTATCTGGATGATGTCATTTCCATCTGTAACTTCTGTGCTTTTGAATGTTTCACCGAACATTCGTTGGAAAGTCCGACTGGTTTGTTTTGGTGTGAAACTCATTGCACAACCTGAACTCTGGTAAACATTGGTCTCTATGTAGGAATACACATAAACATAGGAAGTGACCCAAAGAGAAATGCATTGTGGGTTGAAGGTGACACATGTATCACGCAGAGGATCAACATGGAGTCCACTAGTGGAAGGACAGACGGTCAAAACATGTGAGTGACAGAGAAAACACAAAGCTAAACCAGGAAGCACCAGATGGCGTTTATTTAACGCCGCTCCGTCATTTCACTGTGACATTGAGGCCAGAGGACACGAGCACATTCGTGACGACGGTTTACGGCGTTTGGTGTGTGAACGCCACCAAAAGAACAATCATGTCACCTCTGAACAGCAGCGAGTTGATGGAACTACAGCTGTGAAAGTAGGATTTATTCCATCATTTCTGTC
This sequence comes from Myoxocephalus aenaeus, assembly GCA_038501785.1. Lineage (NCBI taxonomy): Eukaryota > Metazoa > Chordata > Actinopteri > Perciformes > Cottidae > Myoxocephalus > Myoxocephalus aenaeus. Next base: position 197,614 of record JBAMJR010000371.1, read on the forward strand.
AGTATAAATAACAGCTGTCAACACGTCATCACAATGACATCACTATGACATCACTACGTAACTTGATGAGCACCCAAATGTTCAACATTCAGTTTCAAAGAGGTGACTTGACGGCCTTATTTTGGGGTTTGACCTGTCTGGACTTAAAACTTACTGTCTTGATTGGACTTGACATGTTAAGCTTTGGTCTCCATTTCTGTCTGTCAGGGAAGAATATGTCTACCCTGACAGACTTGGTACTTGTTCATCTTCACTTGGTACTTGTTGGTCTTGACTTGGTAGTCTTGACACGGGATTTGTTGGTCCTGACTAGGTTCTTATTGATCCTGACTTGGTACTTGTTGGTCTTGACTTGGTATTTATTGATCCTGACTTGGTACTTGTTGATCCTGACTTGGTACTTGTTGGTCTTGACTTGGTACGTGTTGATCTTGACATGGGACTTGTTGATCCTGACTTGGTACATGTTGGTCTTGACTTGGTACGTGTTGATCTTGACTTGGTACTTGTGAATCTTGACTTGGTACTTGTTGATCCTGACTTGGTACGTGTGAATCTTGACTTGGTACTTGTTGATCCTGACTTGGTACTTGTTAATCCTGACTTGGTACGTGTTGGTCTTGACTTGGTACTTGTGAATCTTGACTTGGGACTTGTTGATCCTGACTTGGTACATGTTGGTCTTGACTTGGTACGTGTTGGTCTTGACTTGGTACGTGTGAATCTTGACTTGGTACGTGTTGATCTTGACATGGGACTTGTTGATCCTGACTTGGTACATGTTGGTCTTGACTTGGTACGTGTTGATCTTGACTTGGTACTTGTGAATCTTGACTTGGTACGTGTGAATCTTGACTTGGTACTTGTTGATCCTGACTTGGTACTTGTTAATCCTGACTTGGTACGTGTTGGTCTTGACTTGGTACTTGTGAATCTTGACTTGGGACTTGTTGATCCTGACTTGGTACTTGTTGATCCTGACTTGGTACGTGTGAATCTTGACTTGGTACTTGTTGATCCTGACTTGGTACGTGTTGGTCTTAACTTGGTACTTGTGAATCTTGACTTGGGACTTGGTGGTCTTTGTTTTGGTACTTGGTGGTCCTCACATGGGACTTCTTGGTCTTAACTTGGGACTTGGTGGTCTGGAACCTACCTTTGTTGACTAGAGGAATGATCTGTCACAATTTGGGATTTGACGGTCTTTACAGGAGACTCCCCAGTCTGGACTCGGGACTTTCACGAATCAAGTCCCGAGTCAAGACCCACACAACCTGTGTTGTCATGCTGTAGTAAAACTGGCCATGAAGATTTAGTTCAAGTCCTAACATGTTTTTATAATGTTTGTGTAGATTCTGGGTTACGCCGACTACGCGTTCACCTCCATCTTCACGGTGGAGATTCTGTTTAAGGTAAGGAACCTTCACTTTGGATAAAATGACTCTTCTTCTTCTCTTGATTTAATGCTGACGTTCTCTCTCTGCGAGACAGATGGCGGTCCACGGAGCGTTCCTCCACCCGGGCTCCTTCTGCAGAAACTGGTTCAACTTGTTGGACCTGCTGGTGGTCAGCGTCTCCCTGGTCTCCTTCTTCCTTCAGTGAGTATCAGACCTCCATGAGGTCTTCATCAGGACATAGTGAGAATACAAACCAAGGTGCGTGTTGACGAGTTCAACATGTGAATGAAACTAAGACCGTATTTTAAAATTACTATCAGAATTATGATTGACAACTTTGATCTAGAAACTCAGATCAACACGTCAATGTCCCCAATGAATCAATGTAAACACTGGTAGAAGGTTAGAAACTGATCACCGGGAGTGAAAGAGTGTGTGTGTGTGTGTGTGTGTGTGTGTGTGTGTGTGTGTGTGTGTGTGTGTGTGTGTGTGTGTGTGTGTGTGTGTGTGTGTGTGTGTGTGTGTGTGCTGCCCTCTGCTGGGGGAGAACAGCCGCTACACCTCTCTGTCTCCATGGACATGAGACTCAATACCCGTTTGCTCCTGCAGCTCCAGTGCCATCTCAGTGGTGAAGATCCTCCGAGTCCTCCGAGTGCTGAGACCTCTGAGGGCCATCAACAGGGCCAAAGGACTGAAGGTAACTGACTGAGAGTAACTGACTCTGAGAGTAACTGACTCTGAGAGTAACTGACTCTGAGAGTAACTAACTCTTAAGGTAACTGACTCTGAGAGTAACTATTACTGAAGGTGACTAAAGGTGTGTGTGTGTGTGTGTGTGTGTGTGTGTGTGTGTGTGTGTTGCAGCATGTGGTCCAGTGTGTGTTTGTGGCCATCAAGACAATAGGAAACATCATGATTGTCACGACGCTGCTGCAGTTCATGTTCGCCTGCATCGGAGTCCAGCTGTTCAAGGTGAGAGGAAGACGAGGAAGACGAGGAAGACGAGGAGGACAGTTAGTGTCTTCTTCCTCTGTGTCGGTATTTACTGTGTTTATTTACTATCTTTATTCACTGTGTTTATTTACTGTGTCTTTATTTACTATCTTTATTCACTGTGTTTATTTACTATCTTTATTTATTTACTGTGTCTTTATTTGAGTCCAGATGCTGTTGCTGTTCTTTAATTTTTAATATTTTTTTAAATAATATTTCTTGTGTTTCTGTGTTTTCAGGGTAAATTCTATCGCTGCACAGACGAAGCCAAACACACCCCTGAACAGTGCAAGTACGTGTTTCTGTCTTCAACTCAGAGTACTGTCAGTAGTACTGTCAGGAGTACTGACAGTACTCCTGACAGTACTGACAGTACTCCTGACAGTACTCCTGACAGTACTCCTGACAGTACTACAGTACTACTGACAGTACTACAGTACTCTGACAGTCCTCCTCTGTGTCCAGAGGGACCTTCGTGGTGTATAAAGATGGAGACGTGAACCACCCGATGGTCAGGGAGAGGATCTGGCTGAACAGCGACTTTAACTTTGACAACGTGCTGATGGGGATGATGGCGCTCTTCACCGTCTCCACCTTCGAGGGCTGGCCCGCGTGAGTCTTCAAGACAAACTTTATCAACAGCGACAGAACGCGAGAGTACAGATGTGTGCCCTTCTCCCTCCAGGCTGCTGTATAAAGCCATCGATGCCAACGGGGAGAACTCTGGACCCATCTACAACTACCGGGTGGAGATCTCCATCTTCTTCATCGTCTACATCATCATCATCGCCTTCTTCATGATGAACATCTTTGTGGGGTTCGTCATCATCACCTTCAGAGAGCAGGGAGAGCAGGAGTACAAGAACTGTGAGCTGGACAAGAACCAGGTAGGACGGACAGGAAGTCAAACATCTTCTTCTCTGGTTACACATGTCACCAGAAGACAGTCAGACCCCGACCGAAGAACACTGACCCTCTGGTAGTACTTTAGTACATGTTGAGTACTCTGTTAGTACTTTAGTACATGTTGAGTACCCTCTGGTAGTACTTTAGTACATGTTGAGTACTCTGTTAGTACTTTAGTTCATGTTGAGTACACGCTGTTAGTACTTTAGTACATGTTGAGTACACGCTGTTAGTACTTCAGTTCATGTTGAGTACACTCTGTTAGTACTTTAGTACATGTTGAGTACTCTGTTAGTACTTTAGTACATGTTGAGTACTCTGTTAGTACTTTAGTACATGTTGAGTACGCTCTGTTAGTACTTTAGTACATGTTGAGTACACGCTGTTAGTACTTTAGTACATGTTGAGTACTCTGTTAGTACTTTAGTACATGTTGAGTACACGCTGTTAGTACTTTAGTTCATGTTGAGTACACGCTGTTAGTACTTTAGTACATGTTGAGTAAACGCTGTTAGTACTTTAGTTCATGTTGAGTACACGCTGTTAGTACTTTAGTTCATGTTGAGTACACGCTGTTAGTACTTTAGTACATGTTGAGTACACGCTGTTAGTACTTTAGTTCATGTTGAGTACACGCTGTTAGTACTTTAGTACATGTTGAGTACACGCTGTTAGTACTTTAGTACATGTTGAGTACACGCTGTTAGTACTTTAGTACATGTTGAGTACACGCTGTTAGTACTTTAGTTCATGTTGAGTACACGCTGTTAGTACTTTAGTACATGTTGAGTACACGCTGTTAGTACTTTAGTACATGTTGAGTACACGCTGTTAGTACTTTAGTACATGTTGAGTACACGCTGTTAGTACTTTAGTTCATGTTGAGTACACGCTGTTAGTACTTTAGTACATGTTGAGTACACGCTGTTAGTACTTTAGTTCATGTTGAGTACACTCTGTTAGTACTTTAGTTCATGTTGAGTACACTCTGTTAGTACTTTAGTTCATGTTGAGTACGCTCTGTTAGTACTTTAGTACATGTTGAGTACGCTCTGTTAGTACTTTAGAACATGTTGAGTACGCTCTGTTAGTACTTTAGTACATGTTGAGTACACTCTGTTAGTACTTTAGTACATGTTGAGTACACTCTGTTAGTACTTTAGTACATGTTTAGTACGCTCTGTTAGTACTTTAGTACACTCTACCTCTGTCTCCTCAGCGGCAGTGTGTTGAGTACGCTCTGAAGGCTCAGCCCCTGAAACTCTACATCCCTAAGAACCCGGTTCAGTATAAGTTCTGGTCCATCATCAACTCCACCGGGTTCGAGTACATCATGTTCGTGCTCATCCTGCTCAACACCGTCACGCTGGCCGTTCAGGTGAACACTTCTACTTCCTGCTGTGTTCGTTATTAATCATGATACCTGTGGTGAACACAGAGGCGATGCTCCAGCTGTGTGTTTGTTATCAATAACAATAAATGTGTGTGTGTGTCCTGCAGCACTACGAGCAGTCCAAGCACTTCAGCCACATCATGGACATCCTCAACATGGTGTTCACCGGCCTCTTCACGGCGGAGATGCTGCTGAAGCTGCTGGCTCTCAGACTGAGGGTGAGAAAAACAAACGCACCCTCCAATGTCTCCTAGAGCTCCCTTTAAACACATACATTTCCCTTCATCATCGTCATCATCACAGTGTATTTGTTCTGACTCCATCACACGTTAACATTAACTAAAGCGCCACATGTGGATTCATCCGCCGCTGAAAATAGTCCCCAACAAAGTCTCTAGCCTATGGAAACCCGTTTCCGCCACAAAAAAAAAGAAGTCATAATTATGAGATAATAAAGTCGAAATTATGAGGGGATGAAGAGACCTGTGAAGACAGCGCAGGTAACAGGAAGGAAAACAAGACAACGTCACTGAAGCGCATGCGCAGTTACTATCTCATAATTATGCCTTTTTATCTCATAATTATGCCTTTATTATCTCATAATTATGACTTTATTATCTCATAACTATGCCTTTATTATCTCATAATTATGAATGTATCTCATAATTATGAATGTATCTCATAATTATGGCTTTATTATCTCATAATTATGACTTTTTATCTCATAATTATGACTTTATCATCTCATAATTATGACTTTATCATCTCATAATTATGAATGTATCTCATAATTATGGCTTTATTATCTCATAATTATGGCTTTATTATTTCATAATTATGACTTTTTATCTCATAATTATGCCTTTTTATATCATAATTATGAATGTATCTCATAATTATGAATGTATCTCATAATTATGGCTTTATTATCTCATAATTATGACTTTTTATCTCATAATTATGACTTTATTATCTCATAATTATGACTTTATCATCTCATAATTATGACTTTATCATCTCATAATTATGAATGTATCTCATAATTATGGCTTTATTATCTCATAATTATGGCTTTATTATCTCATAATTATGACTTTTTATCTCATAATTATGCCTTTTTATATCATAATTATGAATGTATCTCATAATTATGGCTTTTTATCTCATAATTATGGCTTTTATCTCATAATTTCGAGTTTATTATCTCATAATTATGCCTTTTTACCTCATAATTTTGACTTTATTACCTCATAATTATGCATTTTTATCTCATAATTATGCATTTTTATCTCATAATTTCAACTTCATTATCTCATAATTATGATTTTTTTATCTCATAATTTCGACTTTATTATCTCATAATTATGTCTTTTTATCTCATAATTATTCCTTTCTGGGGGGGAAACGGGCTTCCATCATTTGCTGTTGATGATTTGATGAAACCAGTGAATCTAGAGATGAAACTTTGTGTTTTTGACGGTTTACGTTTATAAATGATAATGATCTTTTCGGTGTAACCGTGGTGATTTGTCTCGCAGCATTACTTCGTGGACGCGTGGAACTCGTTCGACGCTCTCATCGTGGTCGGCAGCGTCGTCGACATCGTGGTGACCGAGTTCAGCGTGAGTCCTCGAACACAACACAGTCACATGATCCTTCAACGGCATTAATATCCACCAGTTATGTTTCATAACAAAGGGTATAACCCGATGTCTGTCCCCCTGTCTGTCTCTCAGAGTGGGGAAGACAGCTCTCGGGTGTCGATCACCTTCTTCCGTCTGTTTCGAGTGATGCGATTGGTCAAGCTGCTGAGCAAAGGGGAGGGGATTCGTACACTTCTGTGGACTTTCATCAAATCACTGCAGGTCAGGGGCGGGGTTAACACTAGGGGGCGGGGCCAACGCGAGCAACAGTCTCACCTCTTCCTGTCTGTCTGTCTGTCTGTCTTCAGGCTCTGCCGTACGTCGCTCTGCTCATCGCCATGATCTTCTTCATCTACGCCGTCATCGGGATGCAGGTGAGGTTTCTATAGACTTCTATACAACCAGAGGAGTCGCCCCCTGGTGGTCAGTAGAGAGAATGCAGCTTTAATACACTCCAGTTAAAGAACTGGAGGTTGATAAAATTATGATCTAACTAGTACTGTCGCTCTCTGTCTGTCTGTCTGTCTCTCAGACCTTTGGGAAGGTAGCGATGCAGCCTCACACTCAGATCAACCGAAACAACAACTTCCAGACATTTCCTCAGGCTGTCCTCCTCCTCTTCAGGTCAGATCCTCTTCCTCTTCATCCTCCTCCTCCTCCTCCTCGTCCTCCTCTTCTCTGAAACTGTCTAGATGTGATTGTGACAACTGAACTCCATTAAAAGACATTATCCAGTGGCATTATGGGTAATGTAGTCAGAGATTAATAGAAAGTTCAAGAACCATTCTATTAAAATATAATAAGATTTATCGTGTGTGTGTGTGTGTGTGTGTGTGTGTGTGTGTGTGTGTGTGTGTGTGTGTGTGTGTGTGTGCAGGTGTGCGACAGGTGAGGCGTGGCAGGAGATCATGCTGGCCAGTCTTCCAGGTAAACGCTGTGACCCCGAGTCGGACTACGAACCCGGAGAAGAGTTCAGCTGTGGAAGCAACTTCGCCATTGTTTACTTCATCAGCTTCTTCATGTTGTGTGCTTTCCTGGTGAGAACACACACACACACACACACACACACACACACACACACACACACACACACACACACACACACACTGACTGTGTGTGTCCTTCAGATCATTAACCTGTTCGTCGCCGTCATCATGGACAACTTTGACTACCTGACGCGTGATTGGTCGATCCTGGGACCGCATCACCTGGACGAGTTCAAGAGAATCTGGTCTGAATACGATCCAGAGGCCAAGTATGTTTGTTCTACTCCAAACGGCTAACCTAGCTTAGCACAAATACTGCAAGCAGGGGGAAACTGTTACCCTAGCTTAGCACAAGCACTGGAAGTAGGGGGAAACGGCTAGCCTAGCTTAGCACAAAGACTGGAAGCAAGAGGAAACTGACAGTTATAGTTTCTATTTATTCGTCAGATGACCATTTTACATAGAAAACACGATAGATTAGACAGAGTACAACAACAAATACTCGCTGCATTGATTATATAATAATATAGCACGAATAGAGGCAACTCTGCGTGTACATATTCTTAGTGCATTTAGTTGTTGATATTTCTATATTTAAAATGTTGAATTCAGTAGTTTTACTTGTAATGGAGTGGTATTGTGGTATTGCTACTTTTACTGATGGACATTGTAATGTTGTCTTTTCTCTTTCCTGTCATATAAAACACCTTGACATGAGATAGTAGTTAGGTTTTTGTTTGTATATTGTATTATATATATATATATTTTTTTTTTTTAAATATATATATATACTGTGTTCTCTTCCTCCAGTGGTCGTATCAAACACCTGGACGTTGTGGCTCTGCTCAGGAGGATTCAGCCTCCTCTGGGCTTTGGGAAACTCTGTCCTCACAGAGTGGCTTGTAAGGTAAAATATATGATATAATATACTATAGTATATAGTATACTATACTACTGCAGTATAATAGTATACTATACTACGGCAGTATAATAGTATACTATAATGCTGCAGTATTATAAACACTCATCTTATGTCAACTTTGTGGTGTCCCACAGGGCTCTGATGTGGGTCCTCTACTTTTATTCATATCAGGCCATAGAACTCACACATAACATGTTGTAAAATAATAAAAATATCTTTTCTTCCTCCTCCTCTTCCTCTCTTCCTTCTCCTCTTCCTACTCCTCCTCTTCTTCCTCTACCTGCTCATCTTCCCCTTTCTGCTCCTGCTCCTCTTCCTCTTCCTGCTCCTCTTCCTCAGCGCCTCGTGGCCATGAACATGCCTCTGAACGCTGACGGCATGGTGACCTTTAACGCCACGCTCTTCGCTCTGGTTCGCACCGCCCTGAAGATCAAGACTGAAGGTATTATGATATCATTATACACATTATTGTCGTCATGAAGACTGAGAGACAAGTTTAAAAAATGAAATTTATTCAACAGGTAACCCTGACCAGGAGAACGAGGAGCTGAGGGCGATCATCAGGAAGATCTGGAAGAGAATGAAACCAAAACTACTGGATGAAGTAATACCACCGCATGAAGGTACTAATACTACAAATACTACTAGTACTACAACAACCAATTTGAGTACCACAAGAAACATGAAGAACACTAATATAAAAACTACGAGCGCCACAAGAAATACTACTAATACTACTGCAAACACTACTAGTACTACATACATACATACTACTAATACTACTACAAACATTACTAGTACTACAACAATCAATACTAGCATTACTACAAACATTGCTTGTACAACAAGAAACACTATAAGAAATACCACTTGTCCTCCAAGAATTACCACTACTACTGCAATATTTACTACGAACAATACAACAAGTACCACTAATACTTGAGTGAATACTACTAGTACTGCTGCTAACTGAGTTCTGTGTCCTTCTGCAGAGGAGGAAGTGACAGTCGGGAAGTTTTATGCAACTTTCCTGATTCAGGATTACTTCAGGAAGTTCAGGAAGAGGAAAGAGAAAGGAGATCTGACGGGAGAGGCAGACACCACCAACCCGTCTGCTGTTCAGGTCTGTCTGCCTGTCTGTCTGTCTGTCTGTCTGTCTGTCTGTCTGTCTGTCTGTCTGCCTGCCTGTCTGTCTGTCTGTCTGTCTGTCTGTCTGTCTGTGTCTCTATGTCTGTCTGTCTGTCTGTCTGTCTGTCTGTCTGTCTGTCTGTCTGTCTGTCTTATAAGTCAGAGTTCTAGATTGAAGGTCTGATATAATAGAATGGATGGTTTTATTCTGTGGTGGTTTTAATGGGTTTAGTGGGACAGTTTTGACCTCTGAGAATACTGGGAAAAATGATTTGTGGTGTATTCAGTTTTCTGCATGTGCTTACACGTCTGTGTGTGCGTTTTCTTTTCGGTGTGTGTGTGTGTGTGTGTGTGTGTGTGTGTGTGTGTGTGTGTGTGTGTAGCTGTGTAAAGCCGGTCTGAAGACTCTGCAGGATCTGGGTCCAGAGATGCGTCTGGCTCTGAACGAGGACCTGGACGACGAGGACGAGGACGAGGCCCTGATGGGGGACGAGGAGCAGGAGGAGGACGCAGCCTATCAGGTCTCTATGGACACGTTGACGTGTCAGGTCTCTATGGACACGTTGACCTATCAGGTCTCTATGGACACGTTGACCTATCAGGTCTCTATGGACACGTTGACATGTCAGGTCTCTATGGACACGTTGACCTATCAGGTGTCTATGGACACGTTGACCTATCAGGTCTCTATGGACACGTTGACCTATCAGGTCTCTATGGACACGTTGACCTATCAGGTCTCTATGGACACGTTGACCTATCAGGTCTCTATGGACACGTTGACATGTCAGGTCTCTATGGACACGTTGACCTATCAGGTGTCTATGGACACGTTGACCTATCAGGTCTCTATGGACACGTTGACCTATCAGGTCTCTATGGACACGTTGACGTATCAGGTCTCTATGGACACGTTGACCTGTCAGGTCTCTATGGACACGTTGACCTATCAGGTGTCTATGGACACGTTGACCTGTCAGGTCTCTATGGACACGTTGACATGTCAGGTCTCTATGGACACGTTGACCTATCAGGTCTCTATGGACACGTTGACCTATCAGGTCTCTATGGACACGTTGACGTATCAGGTCTCTATGGACACGTTGACCTGTCAGGTCTCTATGGACACGTTGACATGTCAGGTCTCTATGGACACGTTGACGTATCAGGTCTCTATGGACACGTTGACGTATCAGGTCTCTATGGACACGTTGACGTGTCAGGTCTCTATGGACACGTTGACGTGTCAGGTCTCTATGGACACGTTGACATGTCAGGTCTCTATGGACACGTTGACCTATCAGGTCTCTATGGACACGTTGACCTATCAGGTCTCTATGGACACGTTGACCTATCAGGTCTCTATGGACACGTTGACATGTCAGGTCTCTATGGACACGTTGACCTATCAGGTGTCTATGGACACGTTGACCTATCAGGTCTCTATGGACACGTTGACGTATCAGGTCTCTATGGACACGTTGACCTATCAGGTCTCTATGGACACGTTGACCTATCAGGTCTCTATGGACACGTTGACGTGTCAGGTCTCTATGGACACGTTGACCTATCAGGTCTCTATGGACACGTTGACCTATCAGGTCTCTATGGACACGTTGACATGTCAGGTCTCTATGGACACGTTGACATGTCAGGTCTCTATGGACACGTTGACCTATCAGGTCTCTATGGACACGTTGACCTATCAGGTCTCTATGGACACGTTGACCTATCAGGTCTCTATGGACACGTTGACGTATCAGGTCTCTATGGACACGTTGACCTGTCAGGTCTCTATGGACACGTTGACCTATCAGGTGTCTATGGACACGTTGACCTGTCAGGTCTCTATGGACACGTTGACATGTCAGGTCTCTATGGACACGTTGACCTATCAGGTCTCTATGGACACGTTGACCTATCAGGTCTCTATGGACACGTTGACGTATCAGGTCTCTATGGACACGTTGACCTGTCAGGTCTCTATGGACACGTTGACATGTCAGGTCTCTATGGACACGTTGACGTATCAGGTCTCTATGGACACGTTGACGTATCAGGTCTCTATGGACACGTTGACGTGTCAGGTCTCTATGGACACGTTGACGTGTCAGGTCTCTATGGACACGTTGACATGTCAGTTCTCTATGGACACGTTGACCTATCAGGTCTCTATGGACACGTTGACCTATCAGGTCTCTATGGACACGTTGACCTATCAGGTCTCTATGGACACGTTGACATGTCAGGTCTCTATGGACACGTTGACCTATCAGGTGTCTATGGACACGTTGACCTATCAGGTCTCTATGGACACGTTGACGTATCAGGTCTCTATGGACACGTTGACCTATCAGGTCTCTATGGACACGTTGACCTATCAGGTCTCTATGGACACGTTGACGTGTCAGGTCTCTATGGACACGTTGACCTATCAGGTCTCTATGGACACGTTGACCTATCAGGTCTCTATGGACACGTTGACATGTCAGGTCTCTATGGACACGTTGACGTGTCAGGTCTCTATGGACACGTTGACCTATCAGGTGTCTATGGACACGTTGACCTATCAGGTCTCTATGGACACGTTGACGTGTCAGGTCTCTATGGACACGTTGACCTATCAGGTCTCTATGGACACGTTGACGTATCAGGTCTCTATGGACACGTTGACCTATCAGGTGTCTATGGACACGTTGACCTATCAGGTCTCTATGGACACGTTGACGTGTCAGGTCTCTATGGACACGTTGACCTATCAGGTCTCTATGGACACGTTGACGTGTCAGGTCTCTATGGACACGTTGACGTGTCAGGTCTCTATGGACACGTTGACGTGTCAGGTCTCTATGGACACGTTGACGTATCAGGTCTCTATGGACACGTTGACGTGTCAGGTCTCTATGGACACGTTGACGTGTCAGGTCTCTATGGACACGTTGACATGTCAGGTCTCTATGGACACGTTGACCTGTCAGGTCTCTATGGACACGTTGACCTATCAGGTCTCTATGGACACGTTGACCTATCAGGTCTCTATGGACACGTTGACGTGTCAGGTCTCTATGGACACGTTGACCTATCAGGTCTCTATGGACACGTTGACCTGTCAGGTCTCTATGGACACGTTGACATGTCAGGTCTCTATGGACACGTTGACCTATCAGGTCTCTATGGACACGTTGACCTATCAGGTGTCTATGGACACGTTGACGTGTCAGGTCTCTATGGACACGTTGACATGTCAGGTCTCTATGGACACGTTGACCTATCAGGTCTCTATGGACACGTTGACCTGTCAGGTCTCTATGGACACGTTGACCTATCAGGTCTCTATGGACACGTTGACCTATCAGGTGTCTATGGACACGTTGACGTGTCAGGTCTCTATGGACACGTTGACCTATCAGGTCTCTATGGACACGTTGACCTATCAGGTGTCTATGGACACGTTGACCTGTCAGGTCTCTATGGACACGTTGACATGTCAGGTCTCTATGGACACGTTGACCTATCAGGTGTCTATGGACACGTTGACGTGTCAGGTCTCTATGGACACGTTGACATGTCAGGTCTCTATGGACACGTTGACCTATCAGGTCTCTATGGACACGTTGACCTGTCAGGTCTCTATGGACACGTTGACCTATCAGGTCTCTATGGACACGTTGACCTATCAGGTGTCTATGGACACGTTGACCTATCAGGTCTCTATGGACACGTTGACATGTCAGGTCTCTATGGACACGTTGACCTATCAGGTCTCTATGGACACGTTGACCTATCAGGTGTCTATGGACACGTTGACCTGTCAGGTCTCTATGGACACGTTGACATGTCAGGTCTCTATGGACACGTTGACCTATCAGGTCTCTATGGACACGTTGACCTGTCAGGTCTCTATGGACACGTTGACCTATCAGGTCTCTATGGACACGTTGACCTATCAGGTGTCTATGGACACGTTGACGTGTCAGGTCTCTATGGACACGTTGACATGTCAGGTCTCTATGGACACGTTGACCTATCAGGTCTCTATGGACACGTTGACGTGAGCGACGCCCACGCGTCCGTCCGTCTGTAAACATCTGATGTTTCTCCGCAGGGCGGCGACGGCGTCGGACCAGAGAGAGATCGACGTGGCTCCATACTGGCCACGCCCACTGGTGAGCGATCATGTTCCACACCATATTATTTATTATCAGTATAATGCAACTATTATTCATCCATCATTTAAAGCAGTGGTTCTCAAACTGTGGGGCGCGACCCTCTAGTGGGGCGCGGAGGTATTACACAGTGGGGAAATTATTCTCTGCATTTTACCCATCCTCAGTAATTAAGGCGCGACTCGCCGATTCTTTTTTTTGCCAAAAGCCTCCGTGAGGTCGGCTTTTCTGCTGTTGTCTCTCAAAACAGATCTCAGCTCAACATTGAGCATTAATTGAGAGCGGCCGTATCAAATCTACAACCCCGTTCAAGAAATATTTGTAGAGGAAAGCAGCTCACTGCTCCACTAATACTGATACAATCTGATGCTCACACATCTGCACAGGTTGACGTTATTGTTATTATTTTGAAAATAGTTTTTTTTTTTGCCAAATATTAGGTTTTTTTTGCACAGATAGTACTTTATTTGCATTGTTCTAACAAAATGATTGCACATATTAGTTTTTGTCTGATGATCTGGTTTACTTGAAAGGGATTTCAATTTTCTTTATTCTATTATTTGAAAAAGCACGGATGGAGGAGTCACAAAAAGTTGGACCATTTTGTTACCATGTTGTTGGGGCGGTGGGGCGCGAACATGTTTCTTCCTCCAAAGTGGGGCGTGACAGAAAAGGTTTGAGACCCACTGCTCTAAAGTCACACCCCGTGGTCCTGCAGGTCCCGGAGGGCCGGCGGCGGACGGCGGCGTGTCCAACGGCGTGTCCAACGGCGGTCTGGTCCACCGGGTCGGTTCCCTCACCAAGATGCCCAACGGCAGCGAGCACGACGAGCCTCTTCGGCGCGGAGACGACGCGAGGTCCTCCGTCAATCTTCATCATCATCATCACCGCCGGCCGTCAGCCAAGAACGGCCTGCTGGACCACGGAGACCACAAGAGACCGCATCACAAGACCACCAGGTACTGTACTAGTATTACCACAAGACCACCAGGTACTGTACTAGTATTACCACAAGACCACCAGGTACTGTAGTAGGTACCATAGTACTAGTACTAGTATTACTGTTACCACAAACACACCAGGTTCTGCTGATCAGATGTACTGGAGTATTAGTATGAGTATTGGTACTAGTTTTAGTACTAGTATTTGTACTAGTACCAGATACTAGTATTAGTACTAGTATTACTACAAACACAGTTTTTTGATGGAATGTGTGAAATATTGGATATTTACAGTTTTTAGTTTATAGAAGTATTTAGAATGTAGTACTATGTTTATGACTTTAAAGGTTGCAGGATAAAAAAGAGAGGAACTAGTTGTATAAATAAGTTCAATGTGAAAGCAGCAGTTCCTCTCCTGGCCACCAGAGGCCGCTGCTCCCCATGTTAACACGCGTCTCCTCAGGAGAGACTCCAGGGACCGGCACTGGAGGAACGGGGACCTGGAGACGTACGGAGAGCAGGGCTACTACAGCCGGGAGGAGGACAACGACAGCCTCACCTCCAGAGACAGGTACGCACACAGACAGGTACACAGACAGACAGGTACACACACAGACAGGTACGCACACAGACAGGTACGCACACAGACAGGCACGCACACAGACAGGCACGCACACAGACAGGTACACACACAGGCACGCAGACAGGTACGCAGACAGACAGGTACACAGACAGGCACGCAGACAGGTACGTACGCAGACAGACAGGTACGTACGCACACAGACAGGTACATAGACAGACAGGTACATAGACAGGCACACAGACAGGCACGCAGACAGGTACACACACAGACAGGTACACACACAGACAGGTACACACACACACAGACAGGTACGCACACAGACAGGTACGCACACAGACAGGTACACAGACAGGTACGCAAACAGATGGATACACACACAGACAGGTAGGGACACACACAGACAGGTACACACACACACACACACACACACGTACACAGACAAGTAGATAGGTACGTACACACACACACAGGTCCACACAGGTAGAGAGATACGCACACAGACAGGTACACAGAGACAGACAGGTATACACACAGAGACAGTAACGCACACAGACAGATAAGCACACAGGTGCTGACACACAGACAGGTACGCAGAGACAGACAGACAGGTACGGACAAAGCCATCGATGCACACACACAGGTAGACAGGTACACAGAGAGAGACAGGTACACAGAGAGAGACAGGTACGCAGAGAGAGACAGGTATACAGACAAACAGTTACACAGACAGACAGGTACACTGACACACAGAGAGACAGACAGGTACACTGGCACACAGACATGTACGCACAGAGAGACAGACAGGTGTGTGTGTGTCCCTGCAGACACTACCCTGACGAGCCTCCTCTGTACAGAGACCACTACGATGGCCACGCCCCCTACTCCAACAGCAGCTATGGTAACGGGTACAACGAGGCCAGGAGGACGACCCGGCGACGCCTACTTCCTGCCACGCCCACAGGTACGATGACACGCTGTGATGTCACAGGTACGACCCGATGACACGCTGTGATGTAACAGGTACGACCCGATGACACGCTGTGATGTCACAGGTACGACCCGATGACACGCTGTGATGTCACAGGTACGACCCGATGACACGCTGTGATGTCACAGGTACGACCCGATGACACGTCTCACTTCTAATGAGATGAGATGACGAGGTGTAACAATCACCTGGATGGGAAGTAAAAGTGAAATATTACTGTCTTCCATTATTGTTTGATTATACGTCTTCAGCTGGTCGGGTGCGTTTGTTTCGTTGTCGTCCGTCAGGTCGGAAGCCATCATTCAACATCCAGTGTTTGAGGAGACAAGGCAGCAGTGACGACCTGCCGATCCCCGGAACGTATCACCCCACCTCCCCGCCACGCCGCACACGTACACAGGTAACACGCACACAGGTAACACACACACAGGTAACACACACACAGGTAACACACACACAGGTAACACACACACAGGTAACACAGGTAACACAGGTAACACTCACACAGGTAACACGCACACAGGTAACACACACACAGGTAACACACACACAGGTAACACAGGTAACACAGGTAACACTCACACAGGTAACACGCACACAGGTAACACACACACAGGTAACACACACACAGGTAACACAGGTAACACAGGTAACACTCACACAGGTAACACTCACACAGGTAACACGCACACAGGTAACACACACACAGGTAACACAGGTAACACTCACACAGGTAACACGCACACAGGTAACACACACACAGGTAACACTCACACAGGTAACACTCACACAGGTAACACACACACAGGTAACACAGGTAACACAGGTAACACTCACACAGGTAACACTCACACAGGTAACACGCACACAGGTAACACGCACACAGGTAACACACACACAGGTAACACTCACACAGGTAACACTCACACAGGTAACACGCACACAGGTAACACACACACAGGTAACACTCACACAGGTAACACTCACACAGGTAACACACACACAGGTAACACACACACAGGTAACACAGGTAACACACACACAGGTAACACACACACAGGTAACACAGGTAACACTCACACAGGTAACACTCACACAGGTAACACGCACACAGGTAACACGCACACAGGTAACACAGGTAACACTCACACAGGTAACACGCACACAGGTAACACACACACAGGTAACACTCACACAGGTAACACTCACACAGGTAACACGCACACAGGTAACACACACACAGGTAACACTCACACAGGTAACACTCACACAGGTAACACACACACAGGTAACACACACACAGGTAACACAGGTAACACTCACACAGGTAACACGCACACAGGTAACACACACACAGGTAACACTCACACAGGTAACACTCACACAGGTAACACTCACACAGGTAACACGCACACAGGTAACACACACACAGGTAACACACACACAGGTAACACTCACACAGGTAACACACACACAGGTAACACACACACAGGTAACACAGGTAACACTCACACAGGTAACACGCACACAGGTAACACACACACAGGTAACACTCACACAGGTAACACTCACACAGGTAACACTCACACAGGTAACACTCACACAGGTAACACGCACACAGGTAACACACACACAGGTAACACTCACACAGGTAACACTCACACAGGTAACACTCACACAGGTAACACGCACACAGGTAACACACACACAGGTAACACGCACACAGGTAACACACACACAGGTAACACTCACTCAGGTAACACTCCCACAGGTAACACTCACACAGGTAACACTCACAGGTAACACTCACACAGGTAACACTCACACAGGTAACACTCACACAGGTAACACTCACCTTCTCCTCTTCCTCAGCAGACGTTCAGCAGTTACGAGTCCCGTCACTCCTCCGGTCGCTCCTCGGCGGCCTCCTCGGCGTCCTGGGCGAACCCGTGTCCTCGCCGCGGCCGCCTCCTCTACGCTCCTCTCATCCTGGTGGAGGAGGAGGGCAGCCCACCCTGGGGGGGAGAGGGGGGAGGAGGACGAGGAGGAGGAGGGGGAGGAGGAGAGGGGATGAAGGGAGGCGCAGGAAGAGGTGAGATGTGTTCTGTCCCAGAAGCCTCAGCGCTAACAAGCTAGCATCCCCTGCCTTGTGCTCAGTGATTCTTTTATCCTGCAGGTGTCCACGTGACAGGTGCAGCGCCCAGACCGGCCTGGTACGGTGGCCCCGCAGGGACTTCAGGTAGGGAGGGGGAACAAACACACAGATAATATACGATATGAAAGATAGAATATCAAATATAGAATATGAAAGATAGAATATCAAATATACAATATGAAAGATAGAATATCAAATATAGAATATAGAAGAGAACGATCTTTAACATGGTTTTACAAATGTGAACCTTTCTCATAATATTCATCTAAACATGACGTAAACGTAGAATTAAGGATGTTCACATGAGCTTTACATACTTATAGTATGTAGTATGCAGTAGTATGCAGTACATACTTATTGAGTATGTAGTAGTTAGTACATTAGTATTTTGTACATTAGTATGCAGTACATACTTATTGAGTATGTAGTAGTTAGTACATTAGTATGCAGTACATACTTATTGAGTATGTAGTAGTTAGTACATTAGTATTTTGTACATTAGTATGCAGTACATACTTATTGAGTATGTAGTAGTTAGTACATTAGTATGCAGTACATACTTATTGAGTATGTAGTAGTTAGTACATTAGTATGCAGTACATACTTATTGAGTATGTAGTAGTTAGTACATTAGTATTTAGTACATTAGTATGCAGTACATACTTATTGAGTATGTAGTAGTTAGTACATTAGTATTTGGTACATTAGTATGCAGTACATACTTATTGAGTACATACTTATTGAGTATGTAGTAGTAAGTACATTAGTAGTAGATTAGTATTTAGTACATTAGTATGCAGTACATACTTATTGAGTATGTAGTATTTAGTACATTAGTATGCAGTACATACGAATGAGTATTTAGTATATATATATTTATATACTGATATTAGTCTGCATGTGACCCTCTGTGATGGCGCCATGTGACTGAACGTGTCATGTGACTGAACGTGTCATGTGACTGGTTGCAGCCCCGCCCCCTTACAGAGCCTACACCACCCTCAGAGTTCCCTCCCAGCTCGGCGGCCAGCTGACGGAGAAGCGCGGATCGGCCGACAGCCTGGTGGAGGCGGTGAGGAGGCGTCCGTGTGTTTCCGCCATTGACGGGTGACGGACGGGCGCCGCTTGACTCTTTGTGCTGGTCTCTCCAGGTCCTGATCTCGGAGGGGCTCGGCCTTTACGCCCGGGATCCCAAGTTCGTGGCGTTTGCCAAGCGGGAGATCGCCGACGCGTGTCACATGACGGTGGACGAGATGGAGTCGGCCGCCAGCGACCTTCTCGGCACCGGGAGCCACAGTTTGCTCAGCGCCGCCGCCGCCGACCCCGCCGCGCTCTACAGCGACGAGGAGCCAATCAGGACGGGCCGCGACGAGGACGAGCTGGCCGACGAGATGACCTGCGTGACTTCGTTCTGACGGGCCGGCGCTCTGAGCCAATCAGTGACGAGACCTTTAACCAACAGGGGGGACAGGACGGAGAGGAGGGCGGGGCTTAATAAAAGTAAAACTGACTGACAGGATTCGTGAGATAACGATGAAAGATGGCCGACAGCAGAGTGACGCGGTGAACGCCGCTCAGCTGTGTGTCAGAATCACACTTTACCCACAATGCATTGTTGGCAGTTATACAGGTTGTGTTGTCATTTTTGTCATTTATAATTCAAAGCATGGAAAACTAGAGGAAGAAATATTCAGACGTTCTGAAGCCTCCAGGTCAACGTTTTGGTCGTCGCCATCTTGTTTTTTGCAACCAGAGAACAGGAAGTGACCATATATGGTCTGAGGAGGAGGAACGTAGAGACGCCGTATATGTCTTTGGTAAACCTGTCAATCACCTTGTAGCCCCGCCCTAAAGCGTCCCCTGCTTTATGGTCTGTTTGACTCTAAATGACCATAATTTACTAAATGAACATCATGCTGTATTGAAGAAGACTTGAAACTAGAGATTGAGACATAAACTCATGTTTACAATGTTTACTGAGGGAATACAGTCATTTATATAGACTTCTATACAACCAGAGGAGTCACCCCCTGGTGGTCAGGAGAGAGAATGCAGCTTTAACACATGAAGCATATACTTCTATACAACCAGAGGAGTCGCCCCCTGGTGGTCAGGAGAGAGAATACATCTTTAACACATGAAGCATATACTTCTATACAACCAGAGGAGTCGCCCCCTGGTGGTCAGGAGAGAGAACGCAGCTTTAACACATGAAGCATAGACTTCTATACAACCAGAGGAGTCGGTGGGGTTAAGTATAACATGTCTGACTCGTTGATGGTTCATCTGGTTCACGTCTCATCTCAGTGAGAATGGAACCATTATTTCCCGTGAGCTGTGTTTCTTGTGTCATCAGGTTTAGATGGAGGTCAACAGGAAAGTGTGTTTCTGTTTCTGTTGGTAAACATTGTGTTCAACATATTTGATGTGTTTTTATTCTCATAAATGAAGACGATGACGTGAAAAGACTTTTTTTTAAGAGTGTTTGTTTGGCGTGTTTGATCTTTTTTATTCCAACAGAGAACTCTTTCTGGTGTTTCTGTGACTCCGCCCTCTTTGGGGTTTTCTTCCAGCGGTTAAGGGCTTTTTAACCCCAAACATCCTCTTCAGAGCTGAAATAAAGAGAGAAAAGCAGCTTCTGGTTCCGTTTGGTTCATAAACTTCTTCTTTTTGATTATTCAGCGCTCAGGTTTCTGGTTGCACTTAAAACAAACACCGTTTCCCAGAAGCCTCGGTGTTCATCGTGACATCATCGTCCTCAGCAGCTGATGAAGATCTACTGAACATGAAGGAAACTTTGTTCGTGAATATTAAAATAAACTTCCCCATCCTCTTAATATAAAGTATGAAAGTATGTTTCTATGAATCTAAGAAATAAGATATTGAAAATAAAATAAAATGCAACAATAAACATGTTCAGACTTCTTTGTTCATAATGTTTACAATTAACCTAAATATTGAACTATTGGATCAACAATGATCAGTCAATTCATAAAATCCTTCGACTCAGCGTATTAATAAATATAAATAAATAAAGCGTATAAATCAATATGGAAATAAATCAATATGGAAATAAATTGACATACATGTATATAACATGTTATATAGATGTATGTATATAACATATACATATATATATATATGTATATGTTATATATATATGTATATATATACGTATATATATATATATATATATATATATATATATATATATATATATATATATATATATATATATATATATATATATGTAAAATGTTCTATAGAATTGCTAGATGAATGTTAACAGAAACAAGAAGCTGTAGAAAATATTAAATATTAAAATGTGGATGTGGATCAATGCTTCACTTGTAAACTTTGATCAATACATTTCATGAGCACAGTGATATTCTAACCCGTTGATTATTAATCAGTAAATATTGATTGAAGAGGTTTCATCTGTGATTAGATCAGCTGATCACCTTCTGTTTCTACTGTGAAGTCTGAAGTTCAACTACAGCGCGTTCTAGGATGCTTTTATTGTGAAACTCTGAGACCGGAAGTTGTTCCTGTTTGAATCTAAGCTTCCTGTTTCTTTGACCAATGGTTGATTTATTCTCTTCTTCGTCTCTTTGAACGTCTTCTAATCTTCTGTTAGTAAAGACACTTTCTACAAAATAAACTAAATACTAAATAAACTGTCCAGATGTTAATAAAGAACAGTATTTGTTTTGTTGTGTAAGTTAATTATGTTTTTTAATTGTAATTCTTTAATCTATTTGTCAATAATTTCGTACATATTTAAGTGGACATTTTATTGTTTTTATTTATTATTTAATGATGCTTTTTGATTCACCGTTCACATTCTGTGTATGTTCTTGAAGTATGGACAAAAATGAAACACGTTGTTTGGGTTCATTTCAGTTCAGTTTATATTTCTACAGATGTCAGAGAGCGTCCCTGAACGTCTCAGTGTGACCGCGGACTTCAAATCTCGCGGGACTACGCCGCCCCTGCGCTCGCGCTTTTAGGGTGTTGTTGACCTCATCTTCGTTCAGATCTCGCGATGTTTTGCGGACTGACGGCGGTTGAAAATGGAGTCGGAGGGGGCGGGGTGCAGCAGAGATGTTTGGAGGCTTTTTTTTTTTTTTATATAAAATTATTTATTTAAATAAAAATGGCCGCCGTGGAGAGCGGAGAGGAGAGACTGTAAGTGGGCTTTTTTACATTTTACCCTCCGTTAACGCTCCGCCGCTACCGCCGCCTCCGACCGCCGCGAGCGTTTCTGTCGTGTGTTTTATTGAAGTAAAAAGTGCGTTGTTTTAGTGCCCGGCCCGTCTCGGCGGAGCGGGGTTAGCGGGAATACGTCACCAACTTACTGCTAAGTCTGTACTTTAGCTTGCTGCTGTTTAGCCGCTCCGTGCTGCGCCGGGCCGCCCGGACTCTCACACAAACTACCCGGGAAGTGAGGCCGGAGGCCGGCGGAGAGGAGGAGAGGAGCCCGGGGCGACCTCCAGAGCTAACGGGCTGCTAGCTACCGTTAGCATCACAGAGTGTTTCCATCCGGCGGTTTTGTCCAATACCCCTTTATACCCCCCCCCCCCCCCCCCTCTCTCTGGGTATACCCACCCACCCATAACCCCCCTCCCTATACCCCCACGCCTTTCTCTATAACACCTTTATACCCCCCCCATATATACCCCTCTTTATACCCCCTCCTCCTGTCTAAACACACCTCTACACAGAGACCCGTCCAATAACCCGGGTTAACCCCCCTCTATATATATATATATATATACACACACACACACACACACACACACACACACACACACACACACACACTCTCATATAGCTTAGACCTCATCTGTTGCCTCATTGCCGCTGAGCCAGGCAGGTGTGTGTGTGTGTGTGTGTGTGTGTGTGTGTGTGTGTGTGTGTGTGTGTGTGTGTAAACCAGATTCTGGTTCATTTTTAATAATAAAACAATGAAACTAGTCATCCATTAATGTATTGATTGATTGATCATGATGATTGTTTTGTTGTTTGTGTTCTTGTTTGTTTTGTTGTTTATTTTGTTTGTAGAATCACAATAACAATAAACAGAGTGCAAAACATGGGAGCATGAATATTTACAATTGAATCTACAGTAGAATATAAAATTAAAGTTAAAATAAAGTGCATGGAATGTCAATGTAATCCATTGATGAATCTCTTCGTCTGTAAACTAAACCGTGAATCAGGTTTTTGCAGCCGATCGGACGAACTGAAGGTGGAATGAAACATCTTCGCGGTCGAAGAACAGATTTAAATCTCACTGAAACAAACAAAGACGCGTTAGAAAGCTCGTTGTAGTTCTTCCTCAACGCGTCATAAACATTAATCATAAACACGTTACATAAACACAACCTCTACCTGCTCCTTTCAGACCAGGTTATTGTTGTGTGTGAACATTAATGTGTGCAAATATCACTTTAATTGAGCATGCAGGTGTGTTGTTACCGTCTTTGTTTGAACTAAAAAGCTCTGACCGTGTGATGTGATCAGTGATGTCATCAGTGATGTAATCTCCTCACCACAGGGAGGAGGGTGAGGAGGGACCCGTCGACCCGCAGCCCGCCTCCAGAGAGAGAGACAGGTCCCACAGTAAGACCAAAAAGGCCCGCAAGGAGCGTCGCCATGCTGACCGGGAGGCGGAGTCACAGATGGGGGCGGAGCCACAGAGCCAGGTAAGAGCAGGTGTTGCAACACCAGGAGTTAAGAGGGTCAGCGAGTTCTGTCGCCAAACAACACGTCACTTTATTTCCTGCTAGGCGTCGGAGCCGGTGGCGGGGCCCTCGGAGCCGGGGCCCTCGGAGCCGGGGTCGGGCCCCTCGGAGCCGGGGTCGGAGTCGGCGGCCGCCAGCGAGTCTGCAGGTTCTCCCAGGCAGCGGCGCTCCGTCATACGGGACCGCGGGCCGCTGTACGACGACCCGTCGCTGCCCGAAGGCTGGACCCGCAAACTCAAGCAGAGGAAGTCCGGACGCTCGGCGGGGAAGTTTGACGTCTACCTGATCAAGTAAGGCAAACATGTCTGGTTCCTTCATGGTCAGATGATGGAAACTTACGGATTCTTACGGTCATGGAAAAGTCATGGAATTTTAAAATGGTTATTTCCAGGCCTGGAAAAGTCCTTGAAAAAAAAAAAAAAATCCCCAAAGTTTAGTAAAAGTCATGTAAATGTGTTATATTCATGTGTTCATGACGTTCATTTACGCTGAGTTTGAAATAATTAATATGCTTTTAAAAGAAAGACGCTCAAAATATAAGCAGGCATACATACAGGCATCTATATAAATGTTTATTCTTTTAATCAAACTATTGTCTCATTCATTTGAGTCATTTAAGGTTTACTGTATGCTTTGTATTCTCATTGTTAGTTTAAATACTACATTTACTCACTTTTTACTGTTTACACCCAGATTTCACTAAATGTTTGTAATGGACATTTGGTGAAAAGTCATGAAATCCATTGGTCAGAGTGTGTATGAACCCTGCTGTTTCACAGACGACGTGTTGGCGTTTCTTTCTCATTCTTCAGCTCGGAGGGAAAAGCGTTTCGCTCCAAGGTCGAACTCATCGCTTACTTCCAGAAGGTCGGCGACACGACCACCGACTCCAACGATTTTGATTTCACCGTCACCGGACGCGGAAGCCCCTCCCGCCGCGAGAAGCGCCCCCCAAAGAAAGCCAAGGTGGTGAAACCGTCGGGACGAGGCCGGGGGAGGCCCAAAGGTACGGAACGTACGGATGTGACCGAAGGTATTTAATTGGAAGTCAACGGTCGGTTTCATACGCGCGTCTCTCGTTTCAGGCAGCGGGAAGATGCGTCAGGCTACGGAGGGCGTGGCCATGAAACGCGTGGTCGAGAAAACTCCGGGCAAACTGCTGGTCAAGATGCCCTTCAGCAAGGCAGAATCCTCCACTGCCTCCACCTCCACGGCCTCAAAGGTACGATTTCGGTCATTAGGTTCAACCGGAATACCGGTTTCAAATTTCCAGACGGTATGAATTTTTACCGTCATACCGGTGGTGCATCGCTTTTCAGCAGGCAGCAAAATGTAATGTTCACAGCTCACCGCTGAGGGCGCAGCGGTCAGAGCTACTTGCGTGTCATGGTTATAACTTTATAACAACAATTAATAACCCACAACTAACGCTCTTTAACAGGTAAAACACCACGACACAACAGTTTGTGACACATAAGATATTTGTAACACTAATAATCGTACATTTATAAAATTACACCTCCGAACTGCATGCTGGGTAAAGCTCGCCCACTATCACAACAAGAAGAAACCCCGTCGCTACATAAAAAAACAAACAGGAAGAGACAGTTCCTGTTTTTTTTTCACCTACATTCCCCTGGGTCCGAAGTCCCTCCATGTTTAGCTTCCTAACACCCTCTATGTACCAACGTACAAACAGCTGCTCACAAAAAAGAGTTGTCGCCTGAAAGTCGTCGGTGCCACTTGATGTGCAGACCAAACAATGAAAAAGGTCTCGAGGGGTCGAGAACTCATGCATCAGGACGGGGAAGGACTTTCAGTCGGCCTGAGAAAGGTTCCAGCAAAGGAATCAGGAAAGAGGGACAGGACTTATGGGAGTTTGTTCAATCTACATGTGTGTTGAAGATGTTGGAGCTTGTTGCAGTGGGTGTTGCGGACTTTGTGTCTGTTATCTAGAGGACGTGTGCAGTACCGTAAAAGTCGGGTTATACGCCGCTACTACCTTTCGGTGGTTGTCCCCGCTGTAGCCAGCTAGCGCTGCTGCTAGCTTCCCGCTGCTGCTGCCGGAGTCGGTCGTCGAGCCGGGGCTGGTCCCGCTACCTTCGGTGGTTGTCGGGGAGCTAGTGGGGAGCTAGCGGGGAGCTAGCAGCAGCGGGGACAACCACCGAAGATAGTAGCGGCTTATAACCCGACTTTTACGGTATACATATGTCTAGTTGGTGCTTCAGGATGTAATCCAATGGGTTTTTGTGCTTAACCTCTTGATGTAACTCCCTGCAGGCGGTGTCTCCTGCCCCGGTGCCCAAGGCCCGTCCCGGCAGGAAGAGGAAATCGGAACAGGAACCTCCAGCTCCACCACAGACCACCCCCAAGAAACGGGGCAGGAAACCAGCCTCGGCCTCGGCAGCGTCATCGGTGGCCACGGCAGCCACCTCCACGGCGTCAACCCCCGTGGCTGGGAGCTACGCCGCGGCGGCCATTTTAGCCGCAGAGGCCAAACGGAGAGCAGCCAAGGAGTCTTCCGCCAAACACGTCGTCCAGGAAACAGCCCTGCCAATCAAGAAGCGTAAAACGAGAGAGACGGTGGAGGAGGTGGAAAGTGTTCAGACTCCGGCCGCTACCGCAACTGAGACAGAAAGAAGGGTCACTGTGGAGGGGGAGGCCGGTAAAGGGGAGGGACCTCCGACCCCAGAGCCTCAGCCCGCCCCCTCTGAGCAGAGCCAATCACAGAAGCAGCCCGCCGCCGCCGCTTCAGATGAAAGCCAACCACACGGACACAAGGCGCATAAAGGGAGGAAGCACAAGGAGAAAACGGGAATAGCGGCAGGAGAAGGAAGAAGCAGAGGAGAGGAAGTCGAAGAAGAAGACGTCGGTGACAAGGGAGGAGGAGGAGGAAGAAGTAGCAGCAGCAGCAGTAGCATCAGCCCATCAAAGAGCCACAAAAGAAAGGACCGGCCGCCTCACAAACACCACCATCATCACCACCACCACCATCATCATCATCGCCACCAACATTCCTCTGCCTCCATGTTGGATCAGCCTCCTCCCACAACTCCCCCTCCAGCCTCTGGACACCCGGCACCCTCTAGCCAGTCCAGGCCTGAAGCCAAGCCCCAGGCTGTGGCTCAGCTCGCCACCACCCAACAAACTCCTCCAAGGCCCCAATCAAGGTCTGCCCCTCAGACCCCGCCCGAACCTCGGCATCCTCCGCCTCAACCGCGGCACCAACCCCAACCTCCTCCTTCCCAGCAGCATCCCCAGTCTCCCAGTCAGCCCCAAGCCCAGCCTCGGTACCCAGCACCCCAGCTCTCTCCTACCAGGCATGTCTTGCCCCAGCCAAGGTCCCAACCACCCCCACCCCAAACCCACAGTCAGATCCAGGCCTCCCCTCAGAAAGCCCATTCCCTTCCTCTCCAGTCCCCTGCTCAGCACCACACCCAGCCTTTTCAATCCCCATCCATCCTGCACCTTCATCCGCCCCAAACAAGGCATCCACCCCCACAAACCCAGTCTCCCACAGTACTCCAACCTCAACCCCAGCCCCGGCAGACACTGCAGCCTCAACTCCAGGCCCAGTCCAGGACCCCGGCCCAACTTCAGAATCAACTGCAGCTCAGATCTCCTTCCCAAACTCAGCCTCAATCCCAGCCCACAACCCCATCAAAAACTACCCCACAACCCCAGTCCAGGACCCCGGCCCAAACTCAGCATCACCCCCAGTCCAGGACCCCAGCTCAAACTCCAGCTCAACCCCAGTCCAGGACCCCAGCTCAAACTCCAGCTCAACCCCAGTCCAGGACCCCAACCCAAATTCCAGCTCAACCCCAGTCCAGGGCCCCAACCCAAACTCCAGCTCAACCCCAGTCCAGGACCCCAACCCAAACTCTAGCTCAACCCCAGTCCAGGACCCCAACCCAAACTCCAGCTCAACCCCAGTCCAGGACCCCAACCCAAACTCAGCATCACCCCCAGTCCAGGACCCCAGCTCAACCCCAGTCGAGGACCCCAACCCAAACTCCAGCTCAACCCCAGTCCAGGACCCCAACCCAAACTCCAGCTCAACCCCAGTCCAGGACCCCAGCCCAAACTCCAGCTCAACCCCAGTCCAGGACCCCAAC
Organism: Myoxocephalus aenaeus; assembly: GCA_038501785.1. Lineage (NCBI taxonomy): Eukaryota > Metazoa > Chordata > Actinopteri > Perciformes > Cottidae > Myoxocephalus > Myoxocephalus aenaeus. Next base: position 225,680 of record JBAMJR010000371.1, read on the forward strand.
CCAAACCCCAGCTCAACCCCAGTCCAGGACTCCAGCCCAAACTCCAGCTCACCTGCAACCCAGGCATCAAGCGCAGCCCCAACCCCAGACAAGGCCCCCATTGCAACACCAACTCCAGACTCAATACAGACCACAACCCAGACAGTCCCTCTCCCAGTCTAGGCCCCCGCAGTCCCAAGCACAACCGCACGTTCAGCGGATTCAAACGCAGCCCCGCCCCCAGCTCACCAGGCCCCATATGCAGCACCACCTCTCGTCCCACCGATCGTCTCCCAGCCTAACCAGACCCAACCCGGGTCCGGCTCAACAGAACCAGAGCGAACAGCCCCAAGATCTGAGCACCACGCGGGCCGGCCGAGGAAGCCTGCCGCAAAGCCGAGAGGGCGGCGCGGAGGGCAGAGAGGTCTTAGTGGGCGAAAGAGGGTCCAACAGCACCTCGAGGCCCTCTGGACCCCCAGGTGCAGCCGGGGTCGGTCCGGCCCCCGGGACAGACGGTCGGGCCAGGCTGCGGCCGGAACCGGAGGCGGCGGCGGCGGCGGGCGAAGGCCGGGAGCTCAGAGACATCGTCCCCCAGTCCGCCGTCCCCTGTCCCAGCCGAGAGGAGACCGTAGAGTCTCGGACCGCCGTCAGCGAGAGAGTCAGCTGATCGGTCCGAGTCGGGACGGAAGAGGAAAGAGGAGGCGAGGAGATTTTACACTGAAGGATGAGCGTCTCGCGGAGCTGTCGGACTGTCACAGCCTCCACGTCGGATTGTTTCTGGAGACTTTGTAAAGTTCTGGATCAGGACGGCGGATCGTGTCTTTTTATAGGAAAATCAACGAGGGAAAAAAAAAAAACTATAAAAAAGTAATAATGTGTGTATATATAATCAAAAGGCAGCTGTTGTGTCCCGCTAGTCTCCGAGGGCGGAGTAGGAACTAAAGACGCTTCACAACTTTACTCTGAACGAAACGTTGCTTCCGGAATATAAACCCCTTTTTATTTTTTATGTATTTTGATCGTTTATTGTTTTTTTTGTTATTTGTTATTCAGCTTTAAACTCTGATATTATGGTCTGTTGCTCATCGACGTGCTGCTGACTCTTTATTTAAAGTCCTGCCGGGTTCACACGGGACAGTCTGAGGAGGGACAGACGGACAGAGACAGACAGGACAGACAGACGGACAGAGAGAGACAGACAGGACAGAGAGATAGACTGAAGGACAGACAGCGAGACAGAATGATTATCTCTACCAGCCTCGGGCTCGTTGACCTTCCAGTCTCCGGTCCCGTGTGAACCCGCTGAGAGACTCGTCCTCCCGACTGAAACCAGTCCTGGGTGGGACGCCTCAGAGGCGATGTGGGGCGTAAACTGGTTCCTTACGGACCTCCCGTCAACAAAGATGGAGGTCTGTAACGTCTCCATCCTCTTCCAGACAGGTAGCCGATGTTCCGACGTCCATCACTTCACGCCCAAGTCTTTGGGATCCGTTCGATTACCGTCTGAAATACCTGAACCACTTTGAGGGATTTTCAGGTGTTTTTCCGACGCAGCGAGTTGTTCTTCCAGTGAGAGGTTCTTCCATTCTGGTCTTCATTGAATCTGTTACTGTCAAACCCTCTGCTCCAGTAGCTTTATTTCAGTCGGGACTCCTTATTGTCTTCGTGTTGAACGTCTGGAACCGTTTGTACAATCGACCGCCCGCATGCCGCTCGGAGACCCTGCAGGCCTTCGACCGCACGGACGCAGAGGAGCCGCAACACGAAACCATCCAGAACCCGTGGAACCAGAAGACCAGGTGTTCTGAGCCGGCCACCGTGAGGCGTTCAGGTTCAACGAAGCGGCCTCAGACGTTTAACGTCCCAGTGACGCCTTCTGTGCCGGAACTGAATATTTGAGAGGCGAACGGTTCCATTTCATATTTTTTAAATTGAATCCTTCTCTTGGGGGGCGGGACCGAAACTCTCGGACAAGAGTTTCAGTCCCGCCCCTTCCCCAACTTATTTTGGAATTTTATTTTAAAAGTGATGTAGTCGTCAACGTGAGAGTTGTGTCAAGTACACAGATGATTTTTGTACATTTTAAATTCTCCGTTTGTCATAAATTAATTTAGTTTTGTTTGTAAAAACTTCGTCGGACATTAGCTTGTCCGCTAGCTAGCTTAGCTTTGCTTAGCTTAGTTCCAAACACACTTTCAGGTTTGTCGTCTTTCTAATTACATAAAGAAGACTTTCTTCTTTTAAGCGTTTTTGAGAAGTTTTCTGGAACCTGAACGTCTCACCGCACATGCTCAGTAGAGCTCCAGTGACGCCCAATCTTTAGCTTCAGCCCCTGTCAATGGGAAGCTCTGCGATTGGCCGTCTGCCGGTGAAATGCACCCTGGGAGTCGTGGTTTACTCCTCACCCTTCCTTCAGAGACTCAGATATTTCCTCACCGTTTCAACATGAAGTCCAGCATCCAGAGTGGATCCCAGAGTTCACGGAGAGCCTCCAGCCGGTGAATGTTGATCAATGTGCCTCGTCCTCTCACCTGGTCGCCAGGTGACGTCGCTTGGATCCACCTGAGGCCGAAGCCGCCTCCCCCTTCCCCTCTGGTACCCGCCCCGTCAGCATGCCGTCTGTCACGCAGCTGCATAAATCCAACGCCCCTCTGCGAAGCCTCCACCGGACTCGGCGGCCCCAGTAACCAGCCGCCATCTTGCATGTCCCAGAGTCTAGTGCCTCTACTATTGTGCGTCTCGCCAGAGCCACCGAGCCGGCGGCGCCGTGTCGTGTTTCTAGACGTAGTCGTGCCGTGTGGTGACTACATAGTTGCTCATGTCCAGGATGAATATTCTGCTTTTACTCTGGTTGGATTCAGTGGAACTTCAACTCACTGTCGCTGTAGACAAAACTAGTTTTTACCTGTTTTCTTATTTTCATTTCTAACTAAAAGCGTTTGTTGTCCCCCGACTCGTCTTCGTCTGGTGATTGTAGCTCAGAGTACTTTCCCTGGTACAAGTACTTCTATGTACCTTCTGCCTATACACATTCACTGGTACAAGTACTTCTATGTACCTTCTGCCTATACACATCCACTGGTACAAGTACTTCTCTCTACCTTCTGCCTATACACATTCACTGGTACAAGTACTTCTCTCTACCTCCTGCCTATACACATTCACTGGTACAAGTACTTCTATACACATTCACTGGTACAAGTACTTCTATACACATTCACTGGTACAAGTACTTCTCTCTACCTCCTGCCTATACACATCCACTGGTATAAGTACTTCCATACACATTCACTGGTACAAGTACTTCTCTCTACCTCCTGCCTATACACATCTACTGGTACAAGTACTTCTCTCTACCTCCTGCCTATACACATTCACTGGTATAAGTACTTCCATACACATTCACTGGTACAAGTACTTCTCTCTACCTCCTGCCTATACACATCTACTGGTACAAGTACTTCTCTCTACCTCCTGCCTATACACATTCACTGGTACAAGTACTTCTATGTACCTCCTGCCTATACACATTCACTGGTACAAGTACTTCTAGATATTGTACTTTTTAAAGTACTACACCTCATTTTGTACTTTTTACTGTACTACATCTCAGGTACATATAGTACTTTTTATTGGACTACATTTAAGAGGTACACATAGTACCTTTTACTGTATTACATCTCAGAGTAGATATTGTACTTTTTAAAGTATTACACCTCCGAGGTACATAATGTACTTTTTACTGGACTACATTTCAGAGGTACATGTATATTTTTACTGTACTACATCTCAGAGGTACATATTGTACTTTTCTCTACTACACCTTGCAGGTAAATATTTGACACCTGATTCAGCTTTATTGGCCCACAAAGACTGATGAGGACTTCACTTCCCATGATGCACTGCTGACAGCTGCTCGGCTAAATGAACACGTGAATGACTACAGTTTGTATTGTGACGTTTTAATTACGTGATGAACGTGAAAGGGGCTCGTGACCTCTGACCGGGTGAAAACCGGGCTCTCTGATTGGCTGAGCAGGCTCGCTGTCAGACAGGTGAAGATGGCGGCTCAGGTGTGCGCGGTGCTGCTGCTGCTGCTCGGCGGGTCGGTGCAGCCCGGACTCCCCCACGGACCCGGACCCGGTCCGGACTCTGCGCGCGGCAGGGCGGAGCTGCAGCGCGTGCGCAGCCTCGCCGCTCAGTCCGGGTACGGAGGGTGTTGGGCGCGCGCTCTGGAGCACCTGGACACGCGCTGCAGAGACATGACGTCAGAGAGCCAGAGCCGGATGGCGCTCAGTTTCACCTTCTGTCACCTGAGCAGGTAAATCTGTTCATCAGGAAGGAAACGGCCTGATGGGACACGTCATGAATATTAATGAGCTCGTTATAATAATATACATGTACACAAACATTTGCATAGAAGTATTTGTACTTGTGTATTTCCATTACCTGCTACTTCATGTTCTACTGCAGCAGCTTTAGGATCTATATCATCTTTATATAATATATAACAACTCTGATCTCTTGTACTTCTCATACTTTTAGTAGTTTTGGCCTGTATGTACTTAAACTTAAAGTTTGAATGAATATATATATATATATATATATATATATATATAATATTAGTGCTGTCAAGCGATTAAAATATTTAATCGCGATTAATCTCATTTATGTCATAGTTAACTCGCGATTAATCGCATTTTTTTTTTTCATTTTAATGCTCTTATCAACATGAAAACGTGGATTGGCTTGCTTTATTTTATTGAAAAACAACTGCCAAACAGGGCGGTACAAAATAAAATCACTGCACATTTCAGGTAAACAAGGGTTTACAAAATAAAATTATAGAGTGCACCAGGCATGAAAACGGGTCAGGGGTGAAAAAGGTGAGAAGGATATTACCCCTCTAGGGGGTCCGGGGGCACGCTCCCCCGTAAGAAACATTTAAATATTCCATATTTTAAAGCATCAATCTGATGCATTTTGAGATGCTTTTTTTGCCAACCTGGGGAGAGCTGGAGAAACTTAACTTCAGCCATGAGTCAAACATGATTATGGCCTCCTTACTAAGTATTATGCAAGCCATTTCATGCCAGCCTGTCACTGGTCTAACATTTACAGTATATGAGGCACAATGTGGTAAGGGAGAGCATGGCTGCCTTTGTTAGCATCATTTATATCTTTGATGCAGAGAATGCATCTGGTGAATCCCTGCCTGTTGATTTTGGAGAATACATCTCCTAGATGAAAGGACACCTCTTGCCCTTTTATTGAGACCTTGCCTTCCAGTTTTAGCCACGACCAGTTCCAGCTGCATTTCAATCCAGCATCCAGCTGTTTAACAATGGCTGCATCCTTCTCCCCTAACACACTCATTCTGCAAAAATAATGTTTGTATTGGTGTTAACTTCTAGTTTAGCCTTATTCAGACCTGCCAACCTTGATATATAACCTATATATTGATAAGTCATTAAATACTCGTCATGCATTATATTGCATTGCATATAATGTGTGCTGGTCAATTAGTCTAAAATTAATTTTAGATTAATTTTTACCAGCGTACTTTGACGTCAAAATGCGTATCCGCTACGCAAATTGCGTACAGGTTGGCAGGTCTGCTTATTGATAGAACGGTGGACCACTTTACCTTCTGCATTGTCAGTCCCCTCACCTCAAAATCTACCTCCTCAAAAAAGGTAGCGTTATGCCGTGTTCACGGCTTAAGCTAATAATTTTCGACCGGAGCTTTAGCTAGCTGGCTAACGTTGCGTTCTCTCCTGCTGTGTTCAATGACTCAATTCATCAAGCTGTAGCTAGCGTTAGCTAATAATTTTCCACCGGAGCTTTAGCTAGCTGGCTAACGTTGCGTTCTCTCCTGCTGTGTTCAATGTGTTCACTCGCGCTCCCTTCTGGCATGCGCACCTGTTCAGTTCACTGAATATCATTCATTTTGCCGTATCGCGCTCACCGTTCATTCATTTCAAACCGTAACGTTAGCCTAGCTTCCAAGCCCAAACGGCGTGCCTATTGTTTTGCTTCCGGTTGAGCTACATCCGGCGTGGTGCTCGCGGAAAAAAATAATTGAAAAATTAAAATGCGTTAACGCCGTTAATAAAATTGACGGCGTTAAAATTGGTTTGCGTTAACGCCGTTAATAACGCGCTAATATGACAGCACTAATATATATATATAAAAATGTGATCATGACGTCATGATTACATGATGATGACGTCATGATGATTTAAAAAAAAAATCTACACCTTGTTCCTGATGCTGAATCGAGGATTTCTGTTTGTATGAGAAACATCTCTCTCCGTCAGCTCAGGCAGGGATTTCCCATCATGCCCTGAGGGGTCGGCGGTCAGCAGGTGTACAGCAGGTATGGACGCTGTGGCCTTCAACACCTACACCGAGTTCTTCACCCACACGCACTCCATCTGTCACTTCCTGCAGTCTGAAACCTGGCAGAGTCGAGCCGAGAACACCATGTACAGGTGAGACACAGGTAACACCTGGACAGGTGAGACACAGGTAACACCTGGACAGGTGAGACACAGGTAACACCTGGACAGGTAACAGACACACGGGTAACACCTGGGCGGGTAACAGACACACAGGTAACACTTGTACAGGTAACATGCACACAGGTAACATGCACACAGGTAACACCTGTACAGGTAACATGCACACAGGTAACACCTGTCTGTCTGTCTGTCTGTCTGTCAGGTTGACGGAGAGCTCCGCAGGTGTAGCTGAGCAGCTTCAGTCCACTCGGCAGATGGCAGAGGAATTGTTTGATGCCCAGACTGCTGCCTTACAGGTGCAGCAGGATATTCTGAACAATGGCGAGGAGCTGAGAGTCACCCTGAGAGACTCTACCCAGGGTAAAACACACACCAGTCTGTCTCTCCCTACCTGTCTCTCTGTCCTCACCTGTCTCTCGCCCCACCTGTCTCTCTCTCAGGTCTGCGGGCGGTGTTCTCAGAGCTCAGCAGTGTCTCCAGAGAGCAGCAGGTGGCGCTGTCTGAACTCTTCAACAGAGTTTCCTTCCTCCAGAGTTTCCTGCTGATGGAGGCTCACAGTCTGAGCTCCTCCTGCTACAACGCTGCTGCTCTGTGCACCTCCTTCCTCCTCACCTCCACCCAGCGCTCCTCTCGAGCCAGGTAACTCCTCCTCCTCGCCTCCATGTTCAGCCAGGTAACTCCTCCTCCTCACCTCCATGTTCAGCCAGGTAACTCCTCCTCCTCACCTCCATGTTCAGCCAGGTAACTCCTCCTCCTCACCTCCACGTTCAGCCAGGTAACTCCTCCTCCTCACCTCCACGTTCAGCCAGGTAACTCCTCCTCCTCACCTCCACATTCAGCCAGGTAACTCCTCCTCCTCACCTCCATGTTCAGCCAGGTAACTCCTCCTCCTCCTCACCTCCATGTTCAGCCAGGTAACTCCTCCTCCTCACCTCCACATTCAGCCAGGTAACTCCTCCTCCTCACCTCCATGTTCAGCCAGGTAACTCCTCCTCCTCACCTCCACATTCAGCCAGGTAACTCCTCCTCCTCACCTCCATGTTCAGCCAGGTAACTCCTCCTCCTCCTCACCTCCATGTTCAGCCAAGTAACTCCTCCTCCTCACCTCCACATTCAGCCAGGTAACTCCTCCTCCTCACCTCCACATTCAGCCAGGTAACTCCTCCTCCTCACCTCCACGTTCAGCCAGGTAACTCCTCCTCCTCACCTCCACGTTCAGCCAGGTAACTCCTCCTCCTCACCGCCATGTTCAGCCAGGTAACTCCTCCTCCTCACCGCCATGTTCAGCCAGGTAACTCCTCCTCCTCCTCCTCACCTCCACCTCAGCCAGGTAACTCCTCCTCCTCACCGCCATGTTCAGCCAGGTAACTCCTCCTCCTCACCGCCATGTTCAGCCAGGTAACTCCTCCTCCTCACCGCCATGTTCAGCCAGGTAACTCCTCCTCCTCCTCCTCACCTCCACCTCAGCCAGGTAACTCCTCCTCCTCACCTCCATGTTCAGCCAGGTAACTCCTCCTCCTCACCTCCATGTTCAGCCAGGTAACTCCTCCTCCTCCTCACCGCCATGTTCAGCCAGGTAACTCCTCCTCCTCCTCACCGCCATGTTCAGCCAGGTAACTCCTCCTCCTCACCTCCCACATTCAGCCAGGTAACTCCTCCTCCTCACCTCCCACCTAAGCCAGGTAACTCCTCCTCCTCACCTCCACATTCAGCCAGGTAACTCCTCCTCCTCACCTCCATGTTCAGCCAGGTAACTCCTCCTCCTCCTCACCGCCATGTTCAGCCAGGTAACTCCTCCTCCTCACCGCCATGTTCAGCCAGGTAACTCCTCCTCCTCACCGCCATGTTCAGCCAGGTAACTCCTCCTCCTCACCGCCATGTTCAGCCAGGTAACTCCTCCTCCTCACCGCCATGTTCAGCCAGGTAACTCCTCCTCCTCACCGCCATGTTCAGCCAGGTAACTCCTCCTCCTCCTCCTCACCTCCATGTTCAGCCAGGTAACTCCTCCTCCTCACCTCCACATTCAGCCAGGTAACTCCTCCTCCTCACCTCCATGTTCAGCCAGGTAACTCCTCCTCCTCACCGCCATGTTCAGCCAGGTAACTCCTCCTCCTCACCTCCCACATTCAGCCAGGTAACTCCTCCTCCTCACCTCCCACCTAAGCCAGGTAACTCCTCCTCCTCACCTCCACATTCAGCCAGGTAACTCCTCCTCCTCACCTCCATGTTCAGCCAGGTAACTCCTCCTCCTCCTCACCGCCATGTTCAGCCAGGTAACTCCTCCTCCTCACCGCCATGTTCAGCCAGGTAACTCCTCCTCCTCACCGCCATGTTCAGCCAGGTAACTCCTCCTCCTCACCGCCACATTCAGCCAGGTAACTCCTCCTCCTCACCGCCATGTTCAGCCAGGTAACTCCTCCTCCTCACCTCCACATTCAGCCAGGTAACTCCTCCTCCTCACCTCCACATTCAGCCAGGTAACTCTTCCTCCTCACCTCCACATTCAGCCAGGTAACTCCTCCTCCTCACCTCCACATTCAGCCAGGTAACTCCTCCTCCTCACCTCCATGTTCAGCCAGGTAACTCCTCCTCCTCACCTCCACATTCAGCCAGGTAACTCCTCCTCCTCACCTCCACATTCAGCCAGGTAACTCCTCCTCCTCACCTCCATGTTCAGCCAGGTAACTCCTCCTCCTCACCTCCATGTTCAGCCAGGTAACTCCTCCTCCTCACCTCTATGTTCAGCCAGGTAACTCCTCCTCCTCACCTCCCACCTAAGCCTGTGTGTGTGTGTGTGTGTGTGTGTGTGTGTGTGTGTGTGTGTGTGTGTGTGTGTGTGTGTGTGTGTGTGTAGGTTGGTGTTGATGAGCTTGGTGTGTGTGAACTTCTACCTGGAGAGGAAGATCTACCAGTTTGTGATGGACTCTGATCATCCTGAACACACACACATGGTCAGTAGTCACCTGACAGGTGAGCTTCTACAGCAGCTGTGTGTCGCTGCTCTAACCGTGTGTGTGTGTGTGTGTGTGTGCGTGTGTGTGCGCAGGAGCTGGTCGGTGTCTATGCGAGTGTGTTGCGGTGCTTCATGGTGTGTGTAGCCGTGTGTGTCCTGCTGTACGTGTGTGTTGGGTACAGAGACCCCCTGCAGCAGAGTCTGCAGGTGCTGCAGCAGCTCAGGGAGACACAGAGGAGCCTGAAGGAGGCGCTGCAGCACGCAGGTGAGTTCAGCGGCACCCACCTGTCTGTCTGACCGTCTGTCTGACCGTCTGTCTCTCTGTCTGTCTGACCGTCTGTCTGACCGTCTGTCTCTCTGTCTGTCTGCAGAGTCTTTGGGGAAGCAACAAAAGCAGACTCCGCTGACTGTGACGGTGAGATCAGAAGTGATGTCACAGCAGAAAGTTACTTCCTGTTGCATCACTGACCAATCACGCGTCTTCCAGAGGAGAAGAAGAGCGGAGATGAAAAGAGGAGAAGAAGAAGAAGAAGAGGAGGAGGAGGAAGAGGAGATGATGTGCAGCACCTTGGTCCCAGACCCGTCTCACCTCTCACACATGGGTCAGTGCCCGTCTCACCTCTCACACATCGCTCGGTACCAGTCTCACCTCTCTCACATCGCTAGTGTCTGTCTCACCTCTCTCACATGGCTCGGTACCCGTCTCACCACTCTTCCACATATCTTTGGCCGTGTTGGTATTAACAGTACGAGTGTGTATTTGTACATCAGGTTGGAGTACTGACAGTATTCTCAGCAGTACAGCCAACAGCTCAGCTGCTGACATCACCTTGCAGCAATACAATACCCACAATGCTTCAGTGCAGAACGGCCCCTCCCCTCTGGTCTACAGCATCCTGGTGGAGGACAAAAAGGTAAATGTTTCCATGAACGCAGAATTTTAAATAAATGAAACAACTTTTCAGTGTTCAGGAAAGATATTTGAGTCTCGTGACCTCTGACCTCTGTCTTTCTGTCGTCCGTCTGGATCTTCCTCCTGATTGGTCAGCCGCGCTACAGCCTGCGGAGCAGAAGATCAGAGACTCACTGAAGGACGCTCTCTCTTCGGTCACCTGTTTTTTTTTACCTGAATGTTTCTCTGAATGTCAATAAAAGTGAATTTAATATTTTAAACAGAGTGACGCTTCTGTTCAGAGGAACCAGAACCCTCAGATCTTTGATCACAAAGACAGCCGATCTTCTGAATCTCTCAGAAAGAACAGATCACAGTTAACTGGTCTGTGAGAAACAACAACAACAATATTAATACCCAATCAGATCTGGGCCCCGTTCCTCGCACGTAAGTCGATCAAATGACATATCATCCATCTTAAATTAACCCGATGATTGACGTCAGGCTATGTCGGTTTCTCAAAGGCTGATCCGCGCTCAAACAATCTCGTTAATTCAAACCAGACTTCAGTCATCGGGATAATTGCGCGTGCCCGTCCGCAGCAGATTTCAGAACATTTCTGACCACATCCAAACATCTTAACTGTACTGGTCATACAGAAATGTTGTAATATGTCAAACACAAACGTACTGATGCAGTTAAGATGTGGTCAGAAATGTTCTGAACACATCCATATCAGTCAGTATTTTGAAAAGCGGATGTTATGTCCCGTGGCTCTTCTGCCCGTTTGAATCTTTGTTCACGTCAGATTCTGCAGCTGATTTGACCACAGAGATCTGAGTGTCTGCTGAGTTGACTGCTAGATGGAGTTTATCACACACTTTGGGCTGCATTCCCAAACAACCCGACTCAGAGAAGACCGGACCCCGGCCTCACAACGGCGGGCAAGCGTTCTTCAGACGGGCTCCCGCTGCGACAGGTCCGGCGACCGGCTGTTACCGGCCTCACCCCACCATTCAGCGGGAAAACAATAACACAAACACACGATTATATATCAAACGTAATTGAGAATGCGTTTTAGTTCTGGGGGAACGTACATTTTAGGAGACGGTTGCATAGTACCATATTACCCCACTAGAGAGCTCATTACTAACTACCTCTTCCCGGGAGCCTCTGTGCTTCCTCGCCTCAAGTTTCCATGGATCATGGCTGTCTGGAGCCAATCCTGCCTCCTGTCTCCTACCTCCTGTCTCCTACCTCCTGCCTCCTGTCTCCTACCTCCTGCCTCCTGTCTCCTACCTCCTGCCTCCTGTCTCCTGCAACCAGCCTCCTGTTTCCTGCCTCCTGTCTCCTACCTCCTGTCTCCTACCTCCTGCCTCCTGCCTCCTGTCTCCTGTTTCCTGCCTCCTGCCATGGCCCTGCTGATGCCCCCCCCCCTCCCTCCTTCTGCTTCATGGATCGTGGTTATCTGGATCATGGACCATCTACCACTACTCATTATATGAATAATTTCTGTCATATTCATGTAATGTGCTGTAACTCTGTTATGTTATTCATTCTGGTCACATGACATCTATTGCTTCTGTCCATCCGGAGAGGGATCCTCCTCTGTTGCTCTCCTGAAGGGTTCTTCCCCTTTTTCCCTATGAAAGGGTTTTTACTATCTTTATTAGAAGAGTTGTTCCTGATCCGATGTGAGGTCCCGGGACAGGATGTTATGTTACAGACTGTAAAGCCCTCCGAGGAGAATTTATATTTGTGATTTTGGGCTATATAAAATAAACTGAATTGAATAGAATTTTCTAACAGTACAATGGCAAATAAACTCAAACGCTGACGAGCAGGAGATGATCATGAACGCATATGAGGAAGTCAAGACCATAATCTATCACCACCACCGCTGCGAGGGCTAGACATAAGCATGGCAAAATATCAGACAGTTAAAAGTGTTGGAGAATGTATCTGCTAATTTTAAGTGCCCCATCACCCAAATCAATCAGATTATATTTCTTTAAATGTGCTGCTGTCAGGAGGCTTCATGGAATGCATCATCGAATGAGATCTTGCCAGCGAATGTAATTATCTCAACTCTTTCAGAATAAGTAGATAAAAACAAGCCCAAAGAGTATCTAATTGATACAAATGAATACATACTTGTGAGGATATATGTACTGTATGTGCGTATGTGTCATGTATATATGTGTATATACATGTATGTTTAGATTACCATATAACTAGGAGGAATAAATTGTGTGTGATTCTCTGTATTCTTAACATGAATCCGCTGTAATCATTTTCTACAATAATGATATGTATGGTGTACTAATAACACTGTCATATAATTATGAGCGCTTTCAACCCCCATGTAGTTGCAACCCCGCCATCAGGAGGACATGGAGCAAGTAAAACTAAGCACAAAAACGTTATTCAGAATGGTGATCAGCTTGTCAGTGTCATATCCTTCATATTTTACCAATAATAAGAGGGCTGATATGGTCAAGACGGGGAGAGGACCCAAGACTCCAGATTGTACTCCTGTTGAGGAGCTGGCACTCGAGCACAAATGTTTGAGTCCTCGCCTGAATGTTCTCTGTTCTAAACCCTCTCTAACTTTGTTCTGCTTCACTTTATCAAAGTCAACCTTTGCAGAGAGAATGTTCACATATTGAGCTATGATTTGGGTTAGTGAATGTTCACATATTGTGTTATGATTTGGGTTAGAGAATGTTCACATATTGTGTTATGATTTGGGTTAGAGAATGTTCACATATTGTGCTATGATTTGGGTTAGAGAATGTTCACATATTGAGCTATGATTTGGGTTAGAGAATGTTCACATATTGAGCTATGATTTGGGTTAGAGTTGGACCTTACAGCTGCATCATTTCAAAGAAATAATCATCCTGAAAGTGATTTTTTTCTAGGCGGACCTGAAACCTTTTCATTTTCTGTGTGTCATCTTCATTTACTCTTAACCAGTAACATATAGACTGATATTTACACATCTGAACAAAATCTCACATGTGTACCTTTTATTATAACACCAACATTATTCAAATACCCTAGTGGTTGCAGAGATACACCCTTTTTAGTTTGGGTATGACATTTTCGAGGAAAGGGCCTAAAAATAGGTTGGTTTAAAAAGGTTTTAAGCGCCAAATAAACGTTACGAACAGCACGGCATGCAGCGGCTTTCCCGATATTCTCCGCATCGCCGACACTACAAAAATGTACCACTCGCAAAAGTCGCAAGGCAATGCATCCAGTCTGTGATCCAGTCTGTGAGACAGTCTGTGATTCAGTCTGTGATACAGTCTGTGATTCAGTCTGTGAGACAGTCTGTGAGACAGTCTGTGAGACAGTCTGTGATCCAGTCTGTGATCCAGTCTGTGAGACAGTCTGTGATCCAGTCTGTGAGACAGTATGTGAGACAGTCTGTGATCCAGTCTGTGAGACTGTGCTCGACTGCGCCGTGTGGTGTTCAATGTACGGCTCGAGAAGGTCTCGTACATAAATGATTCCTTGTCGGCAGAATCGATAGCGCTCGTATAGGAATTTTTCCCGGGGGAGTGGCTAGCTTATCCAGCTAACTTAAGTTAGCTTATCCAGCTAACTTAAGTTAGCCTGCACTGGAGCAGGTTCAAGTTTATGGATGGTGATTTTGCCAAACTTGCTTCGTGGAACCGAAAAGCCTGACTTATGTAAGTAATCTTATCCTGAAAATGATAACTAAACGTGTTCGACAGACTTCAGCGTACAAACGGCTCGTTGTTGTTGTTGTTCTTGTTGTTGTTATTGTTGTCGTATCAGCTGGGCGAGGAGGTGGCGCCCTCTGCTGGCTGGAGAAGAGTCACATGACCCTGAGGTTCATCTCGGCTGGTCTGAAGGAACCAAGAGAGGAAATGAACTGCTGCAGGAATTCTCCTTCAGTTTTCCTTTTGCTTCAGATTTCAACCTCAAAGAAAGAAGAAAAAAAGGAGAGAAAATGAGAAACAGACCACGGAGGAGGAGGAAGAGGAGGAGGAGGAGGAGGAGCAGGGAGCTGGTCTGGGATCAGATGTCTGGGCGGAGGAGGAGTTGTGGTGTCGGTCTGCAGCTCGCAGCAGATTTCACACAAAAGCTGAAGCTACTGAGCGAGAAGACCAACTGTCTGCCTGTCTGCCTGTCTGCCTGTCTGTCTGTCTGCCTGTCTGTCTGGACAAAGTGACGCTGGAATGAAAGAACACCAATGAAGAGGAAACTAAAGCAGGAGGAGAAATCAGGAGCAAACTTAAAGCTGAAGGAACAGTGAAGCTGCTTTCGGAGCTGAGTCGGCACATTCTCCTTCAGGAGGAAACCAGATCTGATCTGGGAGCAGTTTGAGCGACGGGGAACCCGAAGCAGCCGAGCAGCAGCTGATCTGAGGAAAGTTCTTATTGTCGGAATCACATCAGTGGATTCTGACCGACCGTCTGAGGAGACGAGCCGACGTCCACGTCTCCTGAAGGAGAGACGGGAGGAGAGAGGGATGGGGGACGCTGACCTCCATGTGACCTCCATGTGACCTCCACAGGACCTCATGACTTTATGAGATGTGATGAACTCTCGGAGGACTCGACAGGAAGTGACTCAAACGGAAACCTTCAGAATAAATGGATTGTTAAAAGAAAACGGATTATGAAGTGAAACACAGGCTGACCTTTGACCCGCCGACAGGTGAGGACCGACCGACCTGTGCGGCATGCAGCCGACCCGACCTCGCAGCACCTCGGTCGGGTTCAGCCTCCAGACTCCTCCTCCCTCCTTCTCCAGGCAGTTCAGCACCATGAGGTTCTCCTACCACCTGAGCAGCACCTCACCAGCACACAGTAGCTCCGCCCACAGGACAGGTGAGTGAACTACAGCTTCCACTGTGACAGGTAGACCGTTCTGATCCTGAACACTGCAGAAACCAAACGGGAAGCGAACACAACATCACACATCATCACGCAAAGTACCTGAGCAGGTAGAGAACAGAGTACCTGAACAGGTAGAGAACAGAATACCTGAGCAGGTAGAGAACAGAGCACCTGAGCAGGTAGAGAACAGAGTACCTGAACAGGTAGAGAACAGAATACCTGAACAGGTAGAGAACAGAGTACCTGAGCAGGTAGAGAACAGAATACCTGAACAGGTAGAGAACAGAATACCTGAACAGGTAGAGAACAGAGTACCTGAGCAGGTAGAGAACAGAATACCTGAACAGGTAGAGAACAGAATACCTGAACAGGTAGAGAACAGAGTACCTGAGCAGGTAGAGAACAGAATACCTGAACAGGTAGAGAACAGAATACCTGAACAGGTAGAGAACAGAGTACCTGAGCAGGTAGAGAACAGAATACCTGAACAGGTAGAGAACAGAATACCTGAGCAGGTAGAGAACAGAATACCTGAGCAGGTAGAGAACATAGCACCTGAACAGGTAGAGAACAGAATACCTGAGCAGGTAGAGAACAGAGTACCTGAGCAGGTAGAGAACAGAATACCTGAGCAGGTAGAGAACAGAGTACCTGAGCAGGTAGAGAACAGAATACCTGAACAGGTAGAGAACAGAATACCTGAGCAGGTAGAGAACAGAATACCTGAGCAGGTAGAGAACAGAGTACCTGAGCAGGTAGAGAACAGAATACCTGAGCAGGTAGAGAACAGAGTACCTGAGCAGGTAGAGAACAGAATACCTGAGCAGGTAGAGAACAGAGTACCTGAACAGGTAGAGAACAGAGCACCTGAGCAGGTAGAGAACAGAGAACCTCCTGCAGTGACTCCATGTTCTGAGCCGCATCACGTGACACGTTTTACACACAAAGCTTCTGGATGGAAAGCGTGTGTGAAATCAATGCAGTGACCTCTGTGATCTCCCAGCATGCCGTGCGGCAGCACAACATGTAGATATGAATGAAGAGCTGAGGGTAAAAATAGACGATAGAGTGTGTGTGTGTGTGTGTGTGTGTGTGTGTGTGTGTGTGTGTGTGTGTGTATACTGTATATATATAAATGTGTGTGTATAAATAAACATATGTGTGTTGATTCCAGCTTACATCCTCACATCTCTTTAAATCGCTCTAATATAAAACTGTTAACGTCGTCTTTAAACCCAACGAACAGCTGAAATCAGTCCAAAGACACGTCAAGGACACACACACACACACACACACACACACACACACACACACACACACACACTCTCTCGCCATTCATAGATGTCCTGGGGGGATGGACGAGTGAGCGTGTCTCTGTTTGGGTCAATGGGTCGCTCACTGTTGCTCTGGGGGGAGGGGTGTGTGTGTGTGTGTGTGTGTGTGTGTGTGTGTGTGTGTGTGTGTGTGTGTGTGTGTGTGTGTGAGAGAGAGAGATAGAAGTCAGAGGTCAGTCTGTAGTTTACCTCCTCCCCTGCTAGACGTTATGAGGGTGTGTTTGGTTTTCCTTCACCCAGATGTATTGAAGTGTTTGGGGTGCATTTGTTTTTCAGCCTCAGCGGCGGGTGGAGTTTAACGGTCTCTCAGCACTGACAGTTCAGTAACCTGAGGGTGCGTTTGATTTGTTGTTCCTCAGTCGTGACTTACCTCTGTCTTGCTCAGTGTGTTTTAAGTAACACTTACTGTGGGTGTGTTTGATTCGAGCGTAGAAGCTGAAGACCTGGGGGGTGTTTGTTTTGGTCACCCGGTCCGTCTATCTCTACAGGACCGGCAGCTCCTTAACAGGGGTGTGTTTGTTTTTGTTCATCATGACCTGACCCAGCTGTGGGGTAGAGTTACATCAGCTGTGTCCCCTACTCTGGTCAGGAGCGCTTGTTTCGCTGCAGGGAACAGCCTGTTGAGCTGTCAGGAGTCACACTTAATTAATCCATTCACACGATAATAATTCATTTTTAGGTTCACTGCTTTGCTAAAACTCAAACTAACAACAACATCCGTACTGTCTCTTTAAGACTGGAGGCCTTTCACTATGAGAGTTCAACTAAACCAGGAAATAACCTGAAGATCTCCTGGTTATCGGGTTTAACTAAACCAGAGAACCTGGTTATCTCTAAGGTCACCAATAGTCCATCTACACATCTTTTTTAAACGGGGTTGCAGGTTTGATACGGCCGCTCTCAATTCATGCTCAACGTTGAGCTGAGATCTGTGTTCTGTTTTGAGAGACACAGCAGCAGAAAAGACGATCTCACGGCTTTTGGCAAAATGCCAAGAATCGGAGAATCACCAAGAATTTTGGCCGTCGCACAAGCGTAATC
Organism: Myoxocephalus aenaeus; assembly: GCA_038501785.1. Lineage (NCBI taxonomy): Eukaryota > Metazoa > Chordata > Actinopteri > Perciformes > Cottidae > Myoxocephalus > Myoxocephalus aenaeus. Next base: position 243,280 of record JBAMJR010000371.1, read on the forward strand.
TGTTAGCTGACAACAGCGTAACCTGTTAACAGCGTAACCTGATAGCAGCGTAACCTGTTAGTAGCGTAACCTGTTAGCAGTGTAACCTGTTAGCAGTGTAACCTGTTAGCAGTGTAACCTGTTAGCAGTGTAACCTGTTAGCAGCGTAACCTGTTAGCAGTGTAACCTGTTAGCAGCGTAACCTGTTAGCAGCGTAACCTGTTAGCAGCGTGACCTGTTAGCAGCGTGACCTGTTAGCAGCGTAACCTGTTAGCAGTGTAACCTGTTAGCAGCGTGACCTGTTAGCAGCGTAACCTGTTAGCAGCGTAACCTGTTAGCAGCGTAACCTGTTAGCAGCGTGACCTGTTAGCAGTGTAACCTGTTAGCAGTGTAACCTGTTAGCAGTGTAACCTGTTAGCAGCATGACCTGTTAGCAGCGTAACCTGTTAGCAGCATGACCTGTTAGCAGTGTGACCTGATAGCAGCGTAACCTGTTAGCAGTGTAACCTGTTAGCAGTGTAACCTGTTAGCAGTGTAACCTGTTAGCAGCGTGACCTGATAGCAGCGTGACCTGATAGCAGCGTAACCTGTTAGCAGCGTAACCTGTTAGCAGTGTAACCTGTTAGCAGCGTAATGTAAACATTTACACGAAAGTACATGCATCAAGTATTTATTAATGACTTAGTTTTATCTCCGTGTACTTTGTACTTTTGTATTATGGGAAGTTCTCAATAAAGGTCTTGAAATAAATAAATCAAATCTGCATTTCCCCCTGGGCCCCACCTGTAATACCACTGCGCCCCACTAGAGGGGTGCGCCCCACAGTTTGAGAACCATTGCTCCGAGGTCACCAATTGAACTATGGGATGTTTCTACTTTGGGCTTCTACTTAGCACTGTCGCTGTCGCCTCACTGTCGCCTCACAGCAACTCACAGTCTGAACCCTGTCCAGGTGAACTCTGTCTTCGCCCAATGTTAGCTGGGATCGGCTCCAGCGCCCCCGACCCTGAATATGATAAGAGGTTCTGATAATGGAATGTTTCTACTTTTACAGTAGTCTCTCTCCCTCCCTCCCTCCATCTCTCTCTCTCCCTCCCTCCCTCTCTCCCTCCCTCTCTCTCTCTCTCTCTCTCTCTCTCTCTCTCTCTCTCTCCCTCCCTCTCTCTCTCTCTCTCTCTCTCTCTCTCTCTCTCCCTCTCTCTCTCTCTCCCTCCCTCTCTCTCTCTCTCTCTCTCCCTCTCTCTCTCTCTCTCCCTCCCTCTCTCTCTCTCCCTCCCTCCCTCTCTCTCTCTCTCTCTCCCTCTCTCTCTCTCTCTCCCTCGCTCTCTCTCCCTCTCTCCCTCTCTCTCTCTCTCTCTCTCCCTCCCTCCCTCCCTCGCTCTCCCTCCCTCCCTCTCTCTCCGCCCGCCGCTCACACACCGGGCAGCCCTCTGGACCAAACCGAGCGGATCTAACCGGGTTATCCTGAAGCAGCAGCCCGTCGGTCTGCTGTCGGTCCGTGAACCGGTCCGGACCGTCGGCGTGAGCGCGTGTGTGTGTGTGTGAGTGTGTGCGTGTGTGGGTGGGTGCGTGTGCGCGTGTGTTTCTTCTCCGTGCGTGGACCGGGAGAGCCGCTCTCTCTCCGCACCAACATTCTCTTTAATGACCGGATTTGTGTTTTGCTGCGCGATGTACATGGACAGAAGCAGCCTGAGCCGAGGTGAGTACCGCGCACTGCGCGCCCTGCGCGTACATGTACACAT
>JBAMJR010000372.1:5000-45000 GCA_038501785.1 Myoxocephalus aenaeus
CTCACACCCTGCAGACCCTGCAGACCCTGTAGACCCTCACACCCTGCAGACCCTCACACCCTGCAGACCCTCACACCCTGCAGACCCTGCAGACCCTGTAGACCCTCACACCCTGCAGACCCTCACACCCTGTAGACCCTCACACCCTGTAGACCCTGTAGACCCTCACACCCTGTAGACCCTCACACCCTGTAGACCCTCACACCCTGTAGACCCTGCAGACCCTCACACCCTGTAGACCCTGCAGACCCTCACACCCTGTAGACCCTGTAGACCCTCACACCCTGTAGACCCTCACACCCTGTAGACCCTCACACCCTGTAGACCCTGTAGACCCTCACACCCTGTAGACCCTCACACCCTGTAGACCCTCACACCCTGTAGACCCTCACACCCTGTAGACCCTCACACCCTGTAGACCCTCACACCCTGCAGACCCTCACACCCTGCAGACCCTCACACCCTGTAGACCCTCACACCCTGTAGACCCTGCAGACCCTCACACCCTGCAGACCCTGCAGACCCTGTAGACCCTCACACCCTGCAGACCCTCACACCCTGCAGACCCTCACACCCTGTAGACCCTCACACCCTGCAGACCCTGCAGACCCTGTAGACCCTCACACCCTGCAGACCCTCACACCCTGCAGACCCTCACACCCTGCAGACCCTGCAGACCCTGTAGACCCTCACACCCTGCAGACCCTCACACCCTGTAGACCCTCACACCCTGTAGACCCTGCAGACCCTCACACCCTGTAGACCCTGCAGACCCTCACACCCTGTAGACCCTGTAGACCCTCACACCCTGTAGACCCTCACACCCTGTAGACCCTCACACCCTGTAGACCCTGTAGACCCTCACACCCTGTAGACCCTCACACCCTGTAGACCCTCACACCCTGTAGACCCTCACACCCTGTAGACCCTCACACCCTGCAGACCCTCACACCCTGCAGACCCTCACACCCTGTAGACCCTCACACCCTGTAGACCCTGCAGACCCTGTAGACCCTCACACCCTGCAGACCCTCACACCCTGCAGACCCTCACACCCTGTAGACCCTCACACCCTGCAGACCCTGCAGACCCTGTAGACCCTCACACCCTGCAGACCCTCACACCCTGCAGACCCTCACACCCTGCAGACCCTGCAGACCCTGTAGACCCTCACACCCTGCAGACCCTCACACCCTGTAGACCCTCACACCCTGTAGACCCTGTAGACCCTCACACCCTGTAGACCCTCACACCCTGTAGACCCTCACACCCTGTAGACCCTGCAGACCCTCACACCCTGTAGACCCTGCAGACCCTCACACCCTGTAGACCCTGTAGACCCTCACACCCTGTAGACCCTCACACCCTGTAGACCCTCACACCCTGTAGACCCTGTAGACCCTCACACCCTGTAGACCCTCACACCCTGTAGACCCTCACACCCTGTAGACCCTCACACCCTGTAGACCCTCACACCCTGTAGACCCTCACACCCTGCAGACCCTCACACCCTGCAGACCCTCACACCCTGTAGACCCTCACACCCTGTAGACCCTGCAGACCCTCACACCCTGCAGACCCTGCAGACCCTGTAGACCCTCACACCCTGCAGACCCTCACACCCTGCAGACCCTCACACCCTGTAGACCCTCACACCCTGCAGACCCTGCAGACCCTGTAGACCCTCACACCCTGCAGACCCTCACACCCTGCAGACCCTCACACCCTGCAGACCCTGCAGACCCTGTAGACCCTCACACCCTGCAGACCCTCACACCCTGTAGACCCTCACACCCTGTAGACCCTGTAGACCCTCACACCCTGTAGACCCTCACACCCTGTAGACCCTCACACCCTGTAGACCCTCACACCCTGCAGACCCTCACACCCTGTAGACCCTGCAGACCCTCACACCCTGTAGACTCTCACACCCTGTAGACCCTGCAGACCCTCACACCCTGTAGACCCTGCAGACCCTCACACCCTGTAGACTCTCACACCCTGCAGACCCTGCAGACCCTCACACCCTGTAGACCCTCACACCCTGCAGACCCTCACACCCTGTATACCCTCACACCCTGCAGACCCTCACACCCTGCAGACCCTCACACCCTGCAGACCCTGTAGACTCTCACACCCTGCAGACCCTCACACCCTGCAGACCCTGTAGACCCTCACACCCTGCAGACCCTCACACCCTGCAGACCCTGCAGACCCTCACACCCTGCAGACCCTCACACCCTGCAGACCCTCACACCCTGTAGACCCTGCAGACCCTCACACCCTGTAGACCCTCACACCCTGCAGACCCTCACACCCTGTAGACCCTCACACCCTGTAGACCCTCACACCCTGTAGACCCTGTAGACCCTCACACCCTGCAGACCCTGTAGACTCTCACACCCTGTAGACCCTGTAGACCCTCACACCCTGTAGACCCTCACACCCTGTAGACCCTGTAGACTCTCACACCCTGTAGACCCTGTAGACCCTCACACCCTGTAGACCCTCACACCCTGTAGACCCTCACACCCTGTAGACCCTGCAGACCCTCACACCCTGCAGACCCTCACACCCTGTAGACCCTGCAGACCCTGCACACCCTGTAGACCCTCACACCCTGTAGACCCTCACACCCTGTAGACCCTCACACCCTGTAGACCCTCACACCCTGTAGACCCTCACACCCTGCAGACCCTCACACCCTGTAGACCCTCACACCCTGTAGACCCTCACACCCTGTAGACCCTCACACCCTGCAGACCCTCACACCCTGTAGACCCCTCACACCCTGCAGACCCTCACACCCTGTAGACCCTGTAGACCCTCACACCCTGTAGACCCTCACACCCTGCAGACCCTCACACCCTGCAGACCCTCACACCCTGCAGACCTGCAGACCCTCACACCCTGTAGACCCTCACACCCTGTAGACCCTGTAGACCCTCACACCCTGCAGACCCTCACACCCTGCAGACCCTCACACCCTGTAGACCTGCAGACCCTCACACCCTGTAGACCCTGCAGACCCTCACACCCTGCAGACCCTCACACCCTGTAGACCCTCACACCCTGTAGACCCTGTAGACCCTCACACCCTGTAGACCCTCACACCCTGCAGACCCTCACACCCTGCAGACCCTCACACCCTGCAGACCTGCAGACCCTCACACCCTGTAGACCCTGTAGACCCTTACACCCTGCAGACCCTCACACCCTGCAGACCCTCACACCCTGTAGACCTGCAGACCCTCACACCCTGTAGACCCTGTAGACCCTCACACCCTGCAGACCCTCACACCCTGTAGACCTGTAGACCCTCACACCCTGCAGACCCTCACACCCTGCAGACCCTGCAGACCCTCACACCCTGTAGACCCTCACACCCTGTAGACCCTTACACCCTGCAGACCCTCACACCCTGCAGACCCTCACACCCTGTAGACCCTTACACCCTGTAGACCCTCACACCCTGTAGACCCTTACACCCTGTAGACCCTTACACCCTGTAGACCCTTACACCCTGCAGACCCTCACACCCTGTAGACCCTCACACCCTGTAGACCCTGTAGACCCTCACACCCTGCAGACCCTCACACCCTGTAGACCCTGTAGACCCTCACACCCTGTAGAACCTCACACCCTGTAGACCCTCACACCCTGCAGACCCTCACACCCTGTAGACCCTCACACCCTGCAGACCCTCACACCCTGCAGACCCTCACACCCTGTAGACCCTCACACCCTGCAGACCCTCACACCCTGTAGACCCTCACACCCTGCAGACCCTCACACCCTGTAGACCCTCACACCCTGTAGACCCTCACACCCTGTAGACCCTCACACCCTGCAGACCCTCACACCCTGTAGACCCTGTAGACCCTCACACCCTGCAGACCCTCACACCCTGTAGACCCTGTAGACCCTCACACCCTGTAGAACCTCACACCCTGTAGACCCTCACACCCTGCAGACCCTCACACCCTGTAGACCCTCACACCCTGCAGACCCTCACACCCTGTAGACCCTCACACCCTGCAGACCCTCACACCCTGTAGACCCTCACACCCTGTAGAACCTCACACCCTGTAGACCCTCACACCCTGCAGACCCTCACACCCTGTAGACCCTCACACCCTGCAGACCCTCACACCCTGTAGACCCTCACACCCTGCAGACCCTCACACCCTGTAGACCCTCACACCCTGTAGACCCTCACACCCTGTAGACCCTCACACCCTGCAGACCCCTCACACCCTGCAGACCCTCACACCCTGTAGACCCTCACACCCTGCAGACCCCTCACACCCTGTAGACCCTCACACCCTGTAGACCCTCACACCCTGTAGACCCTGTAGACCCTCACACCCTGTAGACCCTGCAGACCCTCACACCCTGCAGACCCTCACACCCTGCAGACCCTCACACCCTGCAGACCCTCACACCCTGTAGACCCTCACACCCTGTAGACCCTCACACCCTGTAGACCCTCACACCCTGTAGACCCTCACACCCTGCAGACCCTCACACCCTGTAGACCCTCACTGTCCTCCTCCTCTCCTCTAGTTGGCGCTACAGAGCTCAACACCAGCAGAAACAGGAACATCTTCTTTCCTCTGGCGTCTCTCTGATGAACATTAACCAGACTCTTCATCTGCACTATTTTTTTGACTGCTGTCTTTAATGTCTTTTGTATCTTTTTTATCTTTATCTTGTTATTGTTTATTGTTTATTGTTTATAGTGTGTGAACATTAGTATGAAGAGCAAAGTTTAACCGGAGTCAAATTCCATGTGTGTAAACACGCATGGCCAATAAAGACGATTATGATTATGATTATGATTATGAGGTGCAATAAATATTTAGACTAGATATTATATATATATATCTCAGTGTGTGCTGCAGTTTTATTCTGAAGACTCACCGGAAGCTCCGTGCGTGCTGCTGTTTTATTCTGAAGGCTCACCGGAAGCTCCGTGCGTGCTGCTGTTTTATTCTGAAGGCTCACCGGAAGCTCCGTGCGTGCTGCTGTCAGGACTCTGACGGGTCTCAGCCTCATTCCGGTCTGAGCCTCTGGTCCTGGTCTACAGACCTGCTGCTGGATCCGGATTGATCCTGCAGAGGCCAGCCCGAGCCGAGCCGAGCCGGACTGACCCGAACCCGAACCCGAACCCGAACCGAGCCTCAGACAGACAGAGACCAGACAGCTGCTTCATCATCCTGCAGAGCCGGAATCTTCCTCCCGGTAAGAACGGTTCATCTCCGTGACACGCGCACACTAACGCACACACACACACACACACGCACACGCACACGCACACAAACGCGCACACACTCACGCACACAAACGCGCACACACACGCGCATACACACGCGCACACACCATTAACGTGTGACCACCGTGAGACGGACCGGTGTGTGCGCGCGCGCGCGCCACTCCCTTCCGTCCTCAGTGTTAGAACGAACACTAGCTGACCAATAACCAGCTGATCAATAACCAGCTAATCAATAACCAGCTGATCAATAACCAGCTGACCAATAACCAGCTGACCAATAACCAGCTGATCAATAACCAGCTGACCAATAACCAGCTGATCAATAACCAGCTAATCAATAACCTGCAGGTGTATGACAGACTGAAGAAGGTCACACTGAAATATTACAATCACAGCTGATCACAGGTCACATGACTAATCAGATTATTGATCTGATTAGTGTCCCAATATTATGAGGTCACTATTGATTATAATATTATAATGAGGTCACTATTGATTATAATATTATAATGAGGTCACTATTGATTATAATATTCTGACACTAAAGTTCACAATATTAATACATCTGAGGGAGACCCATTGGAGGGGCACCCATTGGGAGGGAGACCCATTGGGAGGGAGACCCATTGGGAGGGGCACCCATTGGGAGGGAGACCCTTGGGAGGGAGACCCATTGGGAGGGAGACCCATTGGAGGGGCACCCATTGGGAGGGGCACCCATTGGGAGGGGCACCCATTGGGAGGGAGACCCATTGGAGGGAGACCCATTGGGAGGGAGACCCATTGGAGGGAGACCCATTGGGAGGGAAACCCATTGGGAGGGAGACCCATTGGGAGGGAGACCCATTGGGAGGGGCACCCATTGGGAGGGAGACCCATTGGGAGGGAGACCCATTGGAGGGGCACCCATTGGGAGGGAGACCCATTGGGAGGGAGACCCATTGGAGGGAGACCCATTGGGAGGGAGACCCATTGGGAGGGAGACCCATTGGAGGGAGACCCATTGGAGGGAGACCCATTGGGAGGGAGACCCATTGGGAGGGAGACCCATTGGGAGGGAGACCCATTGGAGGGAGACCCATTGGGAGGGAGACCCATTGGAGGGAGACCCATTGGAGGGAGACCCATTGGAGGGAGACCCATTGGAGGCTGACATTCATGGACAGGATCTGAAGAGAGGAGCTTTGTGGACCTCTAATGTGTCCTCTCTATGCAGGTGATGTGGTTCTGTTGGTTCCTTCAGAACGTAACCTTCAACAGCACCGGGATGAGCCGATCCCCGAGAAGAGGACCAGATCCTGGATGGACTCAAACTTTGTCTCCATAACTGGATTTAATGTAAAAACTATTTAAAGATAAAAGTCTGTTATTTCCTCTCTGCGTCTTCTTTCAGATGAATCTGACCCAGGATCAGTGATGAAGGCCCGTCTGTCAGTGTGACGTCTACAGGGACTCGAACCTGCGCGGTCGATCCAACATGTCCGCTGTGGGTGGAGCTTCATTAACAGTGTGTCTGTGTGTCCTGCTGCTGCCTGCCGTCACTGGTCAGTTCATCAAACTGTTTATTACCTAGCTTAGCACAAAGACTGGACGCAGAGGGAAGCTGTTAGCCTAGCTTAGCACAAAGACTGGACGCAGAGGGAAGCTGTTAGCCTAGCTTAGCACAAAGACTGGAAGCAGAGGGAACCTGTTAGTCTAGCTTAGCACAAAGACTGGAAGCAGAGGGAAACTGTTAGCCTAGCTTAGCACAAAGACTGGAAGCAGAGGGAAACTGTTAGCCTAGCTTAGCACAAAGACTGGAAGCAGAGGGAAACTGTTAGCCTACAGTTTCTCGTCCAACTTCTCCAGCTGAGAATATCCAGCTGAGAATATACTGGAGAAACCAGAAGAACTTCAACTCCCAGCATGCACTGGTGTGAGTTCACATGAGTGAGTTGGGTGTTACAGGAACACGGCTCACATTCCTGTTTACTTAACTAATCGCTTCAGCAATTAACTCATGACGCACACACACACGCACACACACACACACACAATGACTGACATAAACACATGCAGTCGTCAGCAAGTCTGTGTCAGGTTTTGTGTTTTTCTTGTGATGTGTTTGATAAGACACACACACATTCCACACCTTCCTTTCTGTGTGTGTGTGTGTGTGTGTGTGTGTGTGTGTGTGTGTGTGTTACAGTAGACTAAACAGTGAGTGTGGCTCCGGCTCAGTTCGGGGGTCAGTCAGACTCTGTGAAGGACAAAGACATTTTATAGCAGAAGGACGCACAGTGTGTCCTGGTGGTGGCGCTAGAGGACACACTGTGTGTCCTGGTGGTGGCGCTAGAGGACACACTGTGTGTCCTGGTGGTGGCGCTAGAGGACACACTGTGTGTCCTGGTGGTGGCGCTAGAGGACACACTGTGTGTCCTGGTGGTGGCGCTAGAGGACACACTGTGTGTCCTGGTGGTGGCGCTAGAGGACACACTGTGTGTCCTGGTGGTGGCGCTAGAGGACACACTGTGTGTCCTGGTGGTGGCGCTAAAGGACGCACAGTGTGTCCAGGTCTATAGTCAGACTACCCCTCTGTGTTACATTACATTTCATTTAGCTGACGCTTTTATCCGAAGCGACTTACAATAAGTGTAATTCCAACAACAAGAATCAAGAAAGTACAATTTCAATAAAGTTAAATTACAAAGTGCTATCAGTAAGTGCCATCTAAATGCTACTAAAGTGCTACTACGGTGCTACCTTCCTAATTCAAGGTGTAGTCCAAAAAGATGTGTTTTTAGTTTGCAACGGAAAATGTAGAGACTTTCTGCTGTCCTGATGTCAATGGGGAGCTCATTCCACCATTGAGGAGCCAGGACAGCAAACAGTCGTGACTTTGTTGAGTGTTTAGCTCGTAGTGACGGAGCTACAAGCCGATTGGCAGAAGCCGAGCGGAGTGAACGGGCTGGGGTGTACGGTGTTACCATGTCCTGGATGTAGATAGGACCCGATCTGTTCATAGCACGATACGCAAGTACCAATGTTTTGAAGCGGATGCGGGCGAATTTCGGAGCGGAGTCGTGTGGGTGAATTTCGGGAGGTTAAAGACCAGTCGAGCTGCTGCATTCTGGATGAGCTGCAGAGGTCGATGGCACTAGCAGGTAGACCTGCCAGGAGGGAGTTACAGTAGTCAAGGTGTGAGATGATCAGAGCCTGGACCAGAACCTGTGCCGCCTTCTGAGTGAGAAGGGGACGTATCCTCCTGATGTTGTACAGCATGAACCTACAGGAACGTGTTGTTGCGATGATGTTGGCAGTCAGGGAGCGTTGACTGTCGAGTGTCACACCGAGTTTCCTGGCAGTCGGGGTCGGTGCCAACAGTGAGATGTTGAAGGTCATAGTGAGGTCGTGGGTGGGAGAGCCCTTTCCTGGAAGGAAAAGTAGTTCAGTCTTGTCAGGGTTAATTTTCAGGTGGTGTGCGGACATCCACTGCTACCTGTGTTTCCGATTGTGAAAACGAGAGAATCAGTTGGGTGTCATCGGCATAGCTGTGGTAGGAAAAGACATGCGAGCGAATGACAGAGCCGAGAGAGTTGGTGTACAGAGAGAAGAGCAGAGGACCCAGGACAGAGCCTTGAGGGACCCCAGTAGTGAGAGGACTAGGTTCAGACACAGATCCTCTCCAAGTTACGCGGTAGGTGGTTGTTGAGGTAGGATGAGAAGAGAGAGAGCACAGAGCCTGAGATACCAAGGTCCTGGAGGGAGGAGATGAGGATCTGGTGGTTCACTGTGTCAAAGGCAGCAGAAAGGTCTAGAAAGATAAGGACAGAGGAGAGAAGGAGAGAAGGATAAGGACAGAGGAGAGAGAGGCTGCTCTAGCAATGTGAAGCTGCTCAGAGACAGCAAGGAGGACAGTCTCTGTTGAGTGGCCTGCCTTGAATCTAGACTGGTGAGGGTCCAGAAGGTTGTTCTGGTCTCTGTTGAGGCCTTGAATCCAGACTGGTGAGGGTCCAGAAGGTTGTTCTGGTCTCTGTTGAGGCCTTGAATCCAGACTGGTGAGGGTCCAGAAGGTTGTTCTGGTCTCTGTTGAGGCCTTGAATCCAGACTGGTGAGGGTCCAGAAGGTTGTTCTGGTCTCTGTTGAGGCCTTGAATCTAGACTGGTGAGGGTCCAGAAGGTTGTTCTGGTCTCTGTTGAGGCCTTGAATCCAGACTGGTGAGGGTCCAGAAGGTTGTTCTGGTCTCTGTTGAAGCCTTGAATCCAGACTGGTGAGGGTCCAGAAGGTTGTTCTGGTGGAGAAAGGAGGAGACTTGGATAAAGATAGCTCGCTCCAGAGTTTTGGAAAGAAATGGAAGGAGAGAGACCGGTCTGTAGTTGTTGACTTCAGACGGGTTGAGAGTGAGTTTCTTCAGGAGAGGGTTGACTCTTCCTCCTTATGCCGTGTTCACACCGGACGCGACAGAATTTGTCGCGTCGCACTTACCGCTTCAGTTTGGTCGCGCCAGTGAAACGAGGGTGTTCACACCAAACGCCACAAAGACCCGCGACAAAGGGGGCGTGGCTTATCGCCGTCGGGTCTCTCCGTAAAAAAGAGCTGTCTTTTCCGGTATCGATTATGGAATAAATAACCACTAGTTTTGCTTTATACTTGTTGTGTAAACTCCACATACGTCGGAACATCAAACTCCATGGTGTCTGGGTTCATAATATTATCCGTAGTCCCACAACAGCGTCTGAATGACAGCCGCTGCCAGCGCTGGTTCTGGCGGAGCAGCAGCAGTTTGATTCAAACCGGCGGAGCTTCTCAACGCTGATTGGCTGCCGCAACTTTGCGTCACGCGTTTTTGTCGCTGGAGTTGGGCTATTTCAACTGGCGCGACTTTGCCCCGCGTCCTTCGCTCTGTTCGCCCCACGTCCATCGGTCTGTTCGCGCCGCTTCAAACGCGTCAGTCGCGTCGCCCAGCAGAAATGTCGCGCCGTCGCGTCTGTACGTTGACTTAACATGGAATCTGGTCGCGCGACAAAATTCTGTCGCGTCCGGTGTGAACACGGCATTAGAGAGTAAACATCCAGTTGAGAGGGAGGTGTTGATAGATAAGATGGGTGAGAAAGGGAAGAAGGTCAGGAGCAATAGACTGGAGGATGTGAGATGGGATGGGGTCAAGGGGGCAGGTGGTTGGGCGGGCAGAGGTTACCAAGGTAAGAACTTGATTGGGAGACAGGGGGTGAAAGAGGAAAGCAAAGGGGAAGAAGATGAAGTTAATGGAGGCGTAGTTATAGAAGACGATGGATTAGTAAATGAAGAGCGTATGTCATCTATATTTTTGTAAAGTAGTCAACAAAGTGGCTTGGTAGAAGGGTGGAGGGAGGAGGGGGACTGGGGGGGGTCAAGGAGGTTGGAGAAGATAGAGAAGCGGTTTTTTGGGGTTAGAAAAAGAGGATTCAATTCTGGATTGGTAGAACAGGCTTTTTGCTGCAGAGATAGAGGCAGAGACAGAGGAGAGAAGGGAGTGATAGGCGAGCAGGTCGTCGGCATGTTTGGATTTACGTGTGTTCAGGTCTACAGTCAGACTACCCCTCTAGGTTCAGGTCTACAGTCAGACTACCCCTCTGTGTTCAGGTCTACAGTCAGACTACCCCTCTGTGTTCAGGTCTACAGTCAGACTACCCCTCTGTGTTCAGGTCTACAGTCAGACTACCCCTCTAGGTTCAGGTCTACAGTCAGACTACCCCTCTGTGTTCAGGTCTACAGTCAGACTACCCCTCTAGGTTCAGGTCTACAGTCAGACTACCCCTCTGTGTTCAGGTCTACAGTCAGACTACCCCTCTAGGTTCAGGTCTACAGTCAGACTACCCCTCTGTGTTCAGGTCTACAGTCAGACTACCCCTCTGTGTTCAGGTCTACAGTCAGACTACCCCTCTGTGTTCAGGTCTACAGTCAGACTACCCCTCTGTGTTCAGGTCTACAGTCAGACTACCCCTCTGTGTTCAGGTCTACAGTCAGAGGACAGACAGTGTGCCTTCAGTGACCAGCTCCAGGGGGCGGAGTCTCACAGCGGACCGACCAATGAGCTGCGAGGAGTAGTGCGAGAAAATGGCACGGTTCGCTGCATCCGTGGCTCCCGCTGCTATGGATTGTGGGAAAAGAGACCAGACGGGGAAATACACTTGGTCAAGCAAGGTGAGACACACACACACACACACACTCACACTCAAACACACACACACACACACGCACACGCACACACTCACACTACTACTTCCTGTCCTCCAGGCTGCTGGACTCACATCGGCAGCCAGCAGGAGTGTCATGGCAGCCGCTGCCTGGTGGCGGCGGCGCCCCCTGCGATTCAGAGCGGCAGCTACCGGTTCTGCTGCTGCAGCCGAGACCTCTGCAACGCCAACTTCACGGAGGCCCCGCCCACCGCCGACACGCCGGCCCTGAGGCCGGTGAAGACAGACGGGCAGCACGTCAGACAGACAGGTGAGGTCTCTCTGATCCGACTAATCACAGGCCTCGTACGGGCCGAGCAGAAGGTGTTATATAGGTGTCATAGTGATGTCTTAGTGATGTCATAGTGGTGTTATATAGATGTCATAGTGGTGTCATAGTGATGTCATAGTGGTGTCATAGTGGTGTTATATAGATGTCATAGTGATGTCATAGATATGTCATAGTGGTGTTATATAGGTGTCATAGTGATGTCATAGTGGTGTCATAGTGGTGTTATATAGATGTCATAGTGATGTCATAGTGATGTCATGGTGATGTTATAATAATGTCATAGTGGTGTCATAGTGGTGTCATAGTGATGTCATAGTGGTGTCATGGTGATGTTATAGTAATGTCATAGTGGTGTCATAGTGATGTCATAATGATGTCATAGTGATGTCATAGTGGTGTCATAGTGATGTCATAGTGGTGTCATAGTGGTGTCATAGTGGTGTCATGGTGGTGTCATAGTGGTGTCATAGTGATGTTATAGTAATGTCATAGTGGTGTCATAGTGATGTCATAGTTGTGTCATAGTGGTGTCATAGTGGTGTCATAGTGATGTCATAGTGATGTCATAGTGGTGTCATAGTGGTGTCATAGTGATGTTATAGTAATGTCATAGTGGTGTCATAGTGGTGTTATATAGATGTCATAGTGATGTCATAGTGGTGTTATATATATGTCATAGTGATGTCATAGTGGTGTTATATAGATGTCATAGTGATGTCATAGTGGTGTTATATATATGTCATAGTGATGTCATAGTGGTGTCATAGTGATGTCATAGTGGTATTATATAGATGTCATAGTGATGTCATAGTGATGTTATATAGATGTCATAGTGATGTCATAGTGGTGTTATATATATGTCATAGTGATGTCATAGTGGTGTTATATAGATGTCATAGTGATGTCATAGTGGTGTTATATATATGTCATAGTGATGTCATAGTGGTGTTATATAGATGTCATAGTGATGTCATAGTGGTGTTATATATATGTCATAGTGATGTCATAGTGGTGTCATAGTGATGTCATAGTGGTGTTATATAGATGTCATAGTGATGTCATAGTGGTGTTATATAGATGTCATAGTGATGTCATAGTGGTGTCATAGTGATGTCATAGTGGTGTTATATAGATGTCATAGTGATGTCATAGTGGTGTTATATAGGTGTCATAGTGATGTCATAGTGGTGTCATAGTGGTGTCATAGTGGTGTTATATAGATGTCATAGTGATGTCATAGTGATGTCATAGTGGTGTTATATAGGTGTCATAGTGATGTCATAGTGATGTCATAGTGGTGTCATAGTGGTGTCATAGTGGTGTTATATAGGTGTCATAGTGATGTCATAGTGGTGTCATAGTGGTGTCATAGTGGTGTTATATAGATCCATCCATCCATCCATCCATTTTCGACCGCTTATCCGGGGTCGGGTCGCGGTGGCAGCAGGTTCAGCAGGCCGACCCAGGCTTCCCTCTCACCCGCAACACTTTCCAGCTCATCCTGGGGGATCCCGAGGCGTTCCAAGGCCAGCCGGGAGATATAATCCCTCCAGCGTGTCCTCGGTCTTCCCCGGGGCCTCCTACCAGTTGGACGTGCCTGGAAAACCTCTAATGGGAGGCGTCCAGGAGGCATCCTGACTAGATGCCCGAACCACCTCAGCTGACTCCTTTCGACACGAAGGAGCAGCGACTCGACTCCAAGCTCCCTCCTGATGTCCGAGCTCCTTACCCTATCTCTAAGGCTGAGCCCGGCCACTCTACGGAGGAAGCTCATTTCGGCCGCTTGTATCCGAGACCTCGTTCTTTCGGTCACGACCCAGAGTTCGTGACCATAGGTGAGGGTTGGAACGTAGACCGACCAGTAAATGGAGAGCTTCGCCTTCCGGCTCAGCTCCTCTTCACCAAGACGGACCGGTACAGCGCCTGTTTTACTGCTGCAGCCGCACCGATCCGCCTATCGATCTCACGCTCCACCTTACCCTCACTCGTGAACAAGACCCCGAGATACTTGAACTCCTTCGCTTGGGGTAGGCAGTTTGTCCCCACCTGGAGGGAGCAGTCCACCGGTTTCCGGCAGAGCACCATGGCCTCAGATTTGGAGGTGCTAACTCTCATCCCTGCCGCTTCACACTCGGCTGCAAAACGCCCCAGTGAATGCTGGAGGTCACGGTCCGAGGAAGCAAACAGGACCACATCATCCGCGAACAGCAGAGATGCGATCCCGAGATTCCCGAACCGGATCTTCTCCGCCCCCTGGCTGCGCCTAGATATCCTGTCCATGAAAGTCACGAACAGGACCGGTGATAAAGGGCAGCCCTGGCGGAGGCCAACACCCACCGGGAACGTGTTATATAGATGTCATAGTGATGTCATAGTGGTGTTATATAGGTGTCATAGTGATGTCATAGTGATGTCATAGTGGTGTCATAGTGATGTCATATAGATGTCATAGTGATGTCATAGTGGTGTCATAGTGATGTCATAGTGATGTCATAGTGATGTCATAGTGGTGTTATATAGATGTCATGGTGGTGTCATGGTGATGTCATGGTGGTGTCATAGTGGTGTCATGGTGATGTTATAGTGGTGTCATGGTGATGTTATAGTGATGTCATAGTGGTGTCATGGTAATGTTATAGTGATGTCATAGTGGTGTCATGGTGATGTTATAGTAATGTCATAGTGATGTCATAGTAATGTCATAGTGATGTCATGGTGATGTTATAGTAATGTCATAGTGGTGTCATAGTGATGTCATAGTGGTGTCATGGTGATGTTATAGTAATGTCATAGTGGTGTCATAGTGATGTCATGGTGATGTTATAGTAATGTCATAGTGGTGTCATAGTGATGTCATAGTGATGTCATAGTAATGTCATAGTGGTGTCATAGTGGTGTCATAGTGGTGTCATAGTGATGTCATAGTGATGTCATGGTGATGTTATAGTAATGTCATAGTGGTGTCATAGTGATGTCATAGTGGTGTCATAGTGATGTTATAGTAATGTCATAGTGGTGTCATAGTGGTGTCATAGTGGTGTCATAGTGGTGTCATAGTAATGTCATAGTGGTGTCATAGTGATGTCATAGTGGTGTCATAGTGGTGTCATAGTGATGTTATAGTAATGTTATAGTAATGTCATAGTGGTGTCATAGTGATGTCATAGTGGTGTCATAGTGATGTCATGGTGGTGTCATAGTGGTGTCATAGTGATGTTATAGTAATGTCATAGTGGTGTCATAGTGATGTCATAGTTGTGTCATAGTGATGTCATAGTAATGTCATAGTGGTGTCATAGTGATGTCATAGTGGTGTCATAGTGATGTTATAGTAATGTCATAGTGGTGTCATAGTGGTGTCATAGTGATGTCATAGTGATGTTATAGTAATGTTATAGTAATGTCATAGTGGTGTCATAGTGATGTCATAGTGGTGTCATAGTGGTGTCATGGTGGTGTCATAGTGGTGTCATGGTGGTGTCATAGTGGTGTCATAGTGGTGTCATAGTGATGTTATAGTAATGTCATATTGGTGTCCTAGTGTTGTCATAGTGATGTCATAGTGGTGTCATAGTGGTGTCATAGTGGTGTTATAGTGATGTCATAGTGGTGTCATAGTGGTGTCATAGTGATGTTATAGTGATGTCATAGTGGTGTCATAGTGGTGTCATGGTGATGTCATAGTAATGTCATAGTGGTGTCATGGTGGTGTCATAGTGGTGTCATAGTGATGTCATAGTGGTGTCATAGTAATGTTATAGTGATGTCATAGTGGTGTCATAGTGAGTGATGTGTAACGTATGCAGAGGTCCAGGAAGAGGAGAGGAAGGAGAGGGAGATTAGGAGGGAACAGGCTCCGCCCCTAACACGGTGGTCACTCCTCAGCTGTTATCCCAGTGATTCCGGAGTAAATAATAACACACACCGATTAGGTATAATGCCTCGGCCTTTTATCTCGCCCCGTAGTTTGATCGTTAGGATTTTCTGAATGAATTGTCTTTCTGGAAGTCTTTTACGGCTATAAGGCTTAGGCTCTTCCAGTAGGATGTAACCCTAACACCAGTAGGAATAGTCATCTACTCCAGCCTACTAAATGTAAGACTGTGTTTAAATATATTATTATATATTTATAAATATACACAACACTAACCCTAACCCTTATTATTATATTTTTAACCCTAACCCTAACCCTAACCCAGTCTCCTAAGAACTGGCAGATTTCCTGTCTAGTCTCCAAGAGCCTAGGAACATCTGATTTCTCCTTTCTTGAGAAGCCATTAAAGACAAAAGAAAAGAAAAAAAGAAACATGCACTTTATTAATTCTTCTCTGCATTTGACCCATCGCTGGATGGGGAGCGGTGGGCAGCCCTGTGGGGCGCCCGGGGAGCGGTTGGGGTTCAGTGTCTTGCTCAGGGACACTTCGACATGTGGGCTCTGGGGGGACTGGGGATCAAGCCGGCTACCTTGTGGTTGCGGGACGACCACTCATCCCCCTGAGCTACAGCCGCCCACAAATAAATACACACAGAAGCAGTCTGCTCCTTCTCTTCTGCACGCATCCTGCATGATGTCAGACCACAGGAAGCTGGTTACATAATATGGATATTATAAAAAAACATCCTCTTACACAGGATCGTTACATATTACCCCGTATACAGGAAAGATTATACATTATAGTATTTTATGCAGGTTATATTGTACACAAGTATACTTTTAGACTGTTCATTCATCCTATGATCATTCAACAGATGTCACAGTGATGTCACAGTGATGTCACAGTGATGTCATAGTGATGTCATAGGGGTGTCATAGTGATGTCATAGGGGTGTCATAGTGATGTCATAGTGAGTGATGTCATAGTAGTATTATAGTGGTGTCATAGTGATGTCACAGTGATGTCATAGGGGTGTCATAGTGATGTCATAGTGAGTGATGTCATAGTAGTATTATAGTGGTGTCATAGTGGTGTCATAGTGATGTCATAGTGGTGTCATAGTGGTGTCATAGTGAGTGATGTCATAGTAGTGTTATAGTGATGTCATAGTGGTGTCATAGTGATGTAATAATGGTGTTATAGTTGTGTCATAGTGAGTGATGTCATAGTGTGGTGTCATCGTGATGTCACAGTGATGTCATAGTGATGTCATCGTCATCACTACAGATCACGAGCCGCTGCGGCGGGAGGAGACGGCGCTCATCGGCCTGGTAACCGTCGCTATAGCAGCCATCGTCATTGTGGCGTTGTTCCTGGGATACCGCATGATGAAAGGTACACACACACACACACACACACACACACACACACAGACACTAATAATAATAAATAATAACTGTGTATTCAGGAAAGCAGAAACACAGTCTGTCGGCTCTGGATGTGATGGAGGCAGCAAACATATACGCTGTTGACCTGGATCACCTGAAGCTACTGGAGGTACACACACACACACACACACACACACACACACACACACTGTTCACCAACAGGTAGAGAACATAGTACCTGAGCAGGTAGAGAACAGAGAACCTGAACAGGTAGAGAGCTCTCATGCCCCTCCTCTTCCTCCTGACAGCTGATTGGTCGGGGTCGGTACGGCACGGTGTTTCGTGGTTGTCTTAACGAGCGCTGCGTCGCCGTCAAACTCTTCAGCTCCGCCGACCGGCAGAACTTCTCCAACGAGCGCTCCATCTACGCTCTGCCGCTGCTGCAGCACGACAACATCGCCCGCTTCCTGAGCGCCGATGAGAGGACGGCGGCCGACGGGCGGCCGGAGTTCCTGATCCTCATGGAGTACTACCCCCATGTAAGACTAAATAATCTCTCCTGATCCTCATGTAGTACTACCCCCATGTAAGACTAAAGAATCTCTCCTGATCCTCATGTAGTACTACCCCCATGTAAGACTAGAGAATCTCTCCTGATCCTCATGTAGTACTACCCCCATGTAAGACTAGAAGTATCTCTCCTGATCCTCATAGAGTACTACCCCCATGTAAGGAAGTATCTCTCCTGATCCTCATGGAGTACTACCCCCATGTAAGACTAGAAGTATCTCTCCTGATCCTCATAGAGTACTACCCCCATGTAAGACTAGAAGTATCTCTCCTGATCCTCATAGAGTACTACCCCCATGTAAGACTAGAGAATCTCTCCTGATCCTCATGGAGTACTACCCCCATGTAAGACTAGAGAATCTCTCCTGATCCTCATGGAGTACTACCCCCATGTAAGACTATAAGTATCTCTCCTGATCCTCATGTAGTACTACCCCCATGTAAGACTAGAAGTATCTCTCCTGATCCTCATAGAGTACTACCCCCATGTAAGACTAGAGAATCTCTCCTGATCCTCATTGAGTACTACCCCATGTAAGACTAGAAGTATCTCTCCTGATCCTCATAGAGTACTACCCCCATGTAAGACTAGAAGTATCTCTCCTGATCCTCATAGAGTACTACCCCGATGTAAGACTAGAGAATCTCTCCTGATCCTCATGGAGTACTACCCCCATGTAAGACTAGAGAATCTCTCCTGATCCTCATGGAGTACTACCCCCATGTAAGACTGGAAGTATCTCTCCTGATCCTCATAGAGTACTACCCCCATGTAAGACTAGAAGTATCTCTCCTGATCCTCATAGAGTACTACCCCCATGTAAGACTAGAGAATCTCTCCTGATCGTCATGGAGTACTACCCCCATGTAAGACTAGAAGTATCTCTCCTGATCCTCATAGAGTACTACCCCCATGTAAGACTAGAAGTATCTCTCCTGATCCTCATAGAGTACTACCCCCATGTAAGACTAGAGAATCTCTCCTGATCCTCATGGAGTACTACCCCCATGTAAGACTAGAAGTATCTCTCCTGATCCTCATAGAGTACTACCCCCATGTAAGACTAGAAGTATCTCTCCTGATCCTCATAGAGTACTACCCCCATGTAAGACTAGAGAATCTCTCCTGATCCTCATGGAGTACTACCCCCATGTAAGACTAGAGAATCCCTCCTGATCCTCATGGAGTACTACCCCCATGTAAGACTAGAGAATCTGTCCTGATCCTCATGGAGTACTACCCCCATGTAAGACTAGAAGTATCTCTCCTGATCCTCATAGAGTACTACCCCCATGTAAGACCAGAAGTATCTCTCCTAATCCTCATGGAGTACTACCCCCATGTAAGACTAGAAGTATCTCTCCTGATCCTCATAGAGTACTACCCCCATGTAAGACTAGAGAATCTCTCCTGATCCTCATGGAGTACTACCCCCATGTAAGACTAGAGAATCTCTCCTGATCCTCATGTAGTAATACCCCCATGTAAGACTAGAAGTATCTCTCCTGATCCTCATAGAGTACTACCCCCATGTAAGACTATAGAATCTCCCCTGATCCTCATGTAGTACTACCCCCATGTAAGACTAGAAGTATCTCTCCTGATCCTCATGGAGTACTACCCCCATGTAAGGAAGTATCTCTCCTGATCCTCATGTAGTACTACCCCCATGTAAGACTAGAGAATCTCTCCTAATCCTCATGTAGTACTACCCCCATGTAAGACTAGAAGTATCTCTCCTGATCCTCATAGAGTACTACCCCCATGTAAGACTAGAGAATCTCTCCTGATCCTCATTGAGTGCTACCCCATGTAAGACTATAAGTATCTCTCCTGATCCTCATAGAGTACTACCCCCATGTAAGACTAGAAGTATCTCTCCTGATCCTCATAGAGTACTACCCCGATGTAAGACTAGAGAATCTCTCCTGATCCTCATGGAGTACTAC
Source organism: Myoxocephalus aenaeus (assembly GCA_038501785.1). NCBI lineage: Eukaryota > Metazoa > Chordata > Actinopteri > Perciformes > Cottidae > Myoxocephalus > Myoxocephalus aenaeus. Next base: position 24,545 of record JBAMJR010000372.1, read on the forward strand.
CCCCATGTAAGACTAGAGAATCTCTCCTGATCCTCATGGAGTACTACCCCCATGTAAGACTGGAAGTATCTCTCCTGATCCTCATAGAGTACTACCCCCATGTAAGACTAGAAGTATCTCTCCTGATCCTCATAGAGTACTACCCCCATGTAAGACTAGAGAATCTCTCCTGATCGTCATGGAGTACTACCCCCATGTAGGACTAGAAGTATCTCTCCTGATCCTCATAGAGTACTACCCCCATGTAAGACTAGAAGTATCTCTCCTGATCCTCATAGAGTACTACCCCCATGTAAGACTAGAAGTATCTCTCCTGATCCTCATAGAATACTACCCCCATGTAAGACTAGAGAATCTCTCCTGATCCTCATGGAGTACTACCCCCATGTAAGACTAGAGAATCTCTCCTGATCCTCATGTAGTACTACCCCCATGTAAGACTAGAGAATCTCTCCTAATCCTCATGTAGTACTACCCCCATGTAAGACTAGAAGTATCTCTCCTGATCCTCATAGAGTACTACCCCCATGTAAGACTAGAAGTATCTCTCCTGATCCTCATAGAGTACTACCCCCATGTAAGACTAGAGAATCTCTCCTGATCCTCATGGAGTACTACCCCCATGTAAGACTAGAGAATCCCTCCTGATCCTCATGGAGTACTACCCCCATGTAAGACTAGAGAATCTGTCCTGATCCTCATGGAGTACTACCCCCATGTAAGACTAGAAGTATCTCTCCTGATCCTCATAGAGTACTACCCCCATGTAAGACTAGAAGTATCTCTCCTAATCCTCATGGAGTACTACCCCCATGTAAGACTAGAAGTATCTCTCCTGATCCTCATAGAGTACTACCCCCATGTAAGACTAGAGAATCTCTCCTGATCCTCATGGAGTACTACCCCATGTAAGACTAGAGAATCTCTCCTGATCCTCATGTAGTACTACCCCCATGTAAGACTAGAGAATCTCTCCTGATCCTCATGTAGTAATACCCCCATGTAAGACTAGAAGTATCTCTCCTGATCCTCATAGAGTACTACCCCCATGTAAGACTAGAGAATCTCCCCTGATCCTCATGTAGTACTGCCCCCATGTAAGACTAGAAGTATCTCTCCTGATCCTCATGTAGTACTACCCCCATGTAGGACTAGAAGTATCTCTCCTGATCCTCATGGAGTACTACCCCCATGTAAGACTAGAAGTATCTCTCCTGATCCTCATGGAGTACTACCCCCATGTAAGGAAGTATCTCTCCTGATCCTCATGTAGTACTACCCCCATGTAAGACTAGAGAATCTCTCCTAATCCTCATGTAGTACTACCCCCATGTAAGACTAGAAGTATCTCTCCTGATCCTCATAGAGTACTACCCCCATGTAAGACTAGAAGTATCTCTCCTGATCCTCATAGAGTACTACCCCCATGTAAGACTAGAGAATCTCTCCTGATCCTCATGGAGTACTACCCCCATGTAAGACTAGAGAATCCCTCCTGATCCTCATGGAGTACTACCCCCATGTAAGACTAGAGAATCTGTCCTGATCCTCATGGAGTACTACCCCCATGTAAGACTAGAAGTATCTCTCCTGATCCTCATAGAGTACTACCCCCATGTAAGACTAGAAGTATCTCTCCTGATCCTCATGGAGTACTACCCCCATGTAAGACTAGAAGTATCTCTCCTGATCCTCATAGAGTACTACCCCCATGTAAGACTAGAGAATCTCTCCTGATCCTCATGGAGTACTACCCCCATGTAAGACTAGAGAATCTCTCCTGATCCTCATGTAGTACTACCCCCATGTAAGACTAGAGAATCTCTCCTGATCCTCATGTAGTAATACCCCCATGTAAGACTAGAAGTATCTCTCCTGATCCTCATAGAGTACTACCCCCATGTAAGACTAGAGAATCTCTCCTGATCCTCATGTAGTACTACCCCCATGTAAGACTAGAGAATCTCTCCTGATCCTCATGTAGTAATACCCCCATGTAAGACTAGAAGTATCTCTCCTGATCCTCATGTAGTACTACCCCCATGTAAGACTAGAAGTATCTCTCCTGATCCTCATAGAGTACTACCCCCATGTAAGACTAGAGAATCTCCCCTGATCCTCATGTAGTACTACCCCCATGTAAGACTAGAAGTATCTCTCCTGATCCTCATGTAGTACTACCCCCATGTAAGACTAGAAGTATCTCTCCTGATCCTCATAGAGTACTACCCCCATGTAAGACTAGAAGTATCTCTCCTGATCCTCATGGAGTACTACCCCCATGTAAGACTAAATAATCTCTCCTGATCCTCATGTAGTACTACCCCCATGTAAGACTAAAGAATCTCTCCTGATCCTCATGTAGTACTACCCCCATGTAAGACTAGAGAATCTCTCCTGATCCTCATGTAGTACTACCCCCATGTAAGACTAGAAGTATCTCTCCTGATCCTCATAGAGTACTACCCCCATGTAAGGAAGTATCTCTCCTGATCCTCATGGAGTACTACCCCCATGTAAGACTAGAAGTATCTCTCCTGATCCTCATAGAGTACTACCCCCATGTAAGACTAGAGAATCTCTCCTGATCCTCATGGAGTACTACCCCCATGTAAGACTAGAAGTATCTCTCCTGATCCTCATAGAGTACTACCCCCATGTAAGACTAGAGAATCTCTCCTGATCCTCATGGAGTACTACCCCCATGTAAGACTAGAGAATCTCTCCTGATCTTCATGGAGTACTACCCCCATGTAAGACTATAAGTATCTCTCCTGATCCTCATGTAGTACTACCCCCATGTAAGACTAGAAGTATCTCTCCTGATCCTCATAGAGTACTACCCCCATGTAAGACTAGAGAATCTCTCCTGATCCTCATTGAGTACTACCCCATGTAAGACTAGAAGTATCTCTCCTGATCCTCATAGAGTACTACCCCCATGTAAGACTAGAAGTATCTCTCCTGATCATCATAGAGTACTACCCCGATGTAAGACTAGAGAATCTCTCCTGATCCTCATGGAGTACTACCCCCATGTAAGACTAGAGAATCTCTCCTGATCCTCATGGAGTACTACCCCCATGTAAGACTGGAAGTATCTCTCCTGATCCTCATAGAGTACTACCCCCATGTAAGACTAGAAGTATCTCTCCTGATCCTCATAGAGTACTACCCCCATGTAAGACTAGAGAATCTCTCCTGATCGTCATGGAGTACTACCCCCATGTAAGACTAGAAGTATCTCTCCTGATCCTCATAGAGTACTACCCCCATGTAAGACTAGAAGTATCTCTCCTGATCCTCATAGAGTACTACCCCCATGTAAGACTAGAGAATCTCTCCTGATCCTCATGGAGTACTACCCCCATGTAAGACTAGAAGTATCTCTCCTGATCCTCATAGAGTACTACCCCCATGTAAGACTAGAAGTATCTCTCCTGATCCTCATAGAGTACTACCCCCATGTAAGACTAGAGAATCTCTCCTGATCCTCATGGAGTACTACCCCCATGTAAGACTAGAGAATCCCTCCTGATCCTCATGGAGTACTACCCCCATGTAAGACTAGAGAATCTGTCCTGATCCTCATGGAGTACTACCCCCATGTAAGACTAGAAGTATCTCTCCTGATCCTCATAGAGTACTACCCCCATGTAAGACTAGAAGTATCTCTCCTAATCCTCATGGAGTACTACCCCCATGTAAGACTAGAAGTATCTCTCCTGATCCTCATAGAGTACTACCCCCATGTAAGACTAGAGAATCTCTCCTGATCCTCATGGAGTACTACCCCCATGTAAGACTAGAGAATCTCTCCTGATCCTCATGTAGTAATACCCCCATGTAAGACTAGAAGTATCTCTCCTGATCCTCATAGAGTACTACCCCCATGTAAGACTATAGAATCTCCCCTGATCCTCATGTAGTACTACCCCCATGTAAGACTAGAAGTATCTCTCCTGATCCTCATGGAGTACTACCCCCATGTAAGGAAGTATCTCTCCTGATCCTCATGTAGTACTACCCCCATGTAAGACTAGAGAATCTCTCCTAATCCTCATGTAGTACTACCCCCATGTAAGACTAGAAGTATCTCTCCTGATCCTCATAGAGTACTACCCCCATGTAAGACTAGAGAATCTCTCCTGATCCTCATTGAGTGCTACCCCATGTAAGACTAGAAGTATCTCTCCTGATCCTCATAGAGTACTACCCCCATGTAAGACTAGAAGTATCTCTCCTGATCCTCATAGAGTACTACCCCGATGTAAGACTAGAGAATCTCTCCTGATCCTCATGGAGTACTACCCCCATGTAAGACTAGAGAATCTCTCCTGATCCTCATGGAGTACTACCCCCATGTAAGACTGGAAGTATCTCTCCTGATCCTCATAGAGTACTACCCCCATGTAAGACTAGAAGTATCTCTCCTGATCCTCATAGAGTACTACCCCCATGTAAGACTAGAGAATCTCTCCTGATCGTCATGGAGTACTACCCCCATGTAGGACTAGAAGTATCTCTCCTGATCCTCATAGAGTACTACCCCCATGTAAGACTAGAAGTATCTCTCCTGATCCTCATAGAGTACTACCCCCATGTAAGACTAGAAGTATCTCTCCTGATCCTCATAGAGTACTACCCCCATGTAAGACTAGAGAATCTCTCCTGATCCTCATGGAGTACTACCCCCATGTAAGACTAGAGAATCTCTCCTGATCCTCATGTAGTACTACCCCCATGTAAGACTAGAGAATCTCTCCTAATCCTCATGTAGTACTACCCCCATGTAAGACTAGAAGTATCTCTCCTGATCCTCATAGAGTACTACCCCCATGTAAGACTAGAAGTATCTCTCCTGATCCTCATAGAGTACTACCCCCATGTAAGACTAGAGAATCTCTCCTGATCCTCATGGAGTACTACCCCCATGTAAGACTAGAGAATCCCTCCTGATCCTCATGGAGTACTACCCCCATGTAAGACTAGAGAATCTGTCCTGATCCTCATGGAGTACTACCCCCATGTAAGACTAGAAGTATCTCTCCTGATCCTCATAGAGTACTACCCCCATGTAAGACTAGAAGTATCTCTCCTAATCCTCATGGAGTACTACCCCCATGTAAGACTAGAAGTATCTCTCCTGATCCTCATAGAGTACTACCCCCATGTAAGACTAGAGAATCTCTCCTGATCCTCATGGAGTACTACCCCATGTAAGACTAGAGAATCTCTCCTGATCCTCATGTAGTACTACCCCCATGTAAGACTAGAGAATCTCTCCTGATCCTCATGTAGTAATACCCCCATGTAAGACTAGAAGTATCTCTCCTGATCCTCATAGAGTACTACCCCCATGTAAGACTAGAGAATCTCCCCTGATCCTCATGTAGTACTGCCCCCATGTAAGACTAGAAGTATCTCTCCTGATCCTCATGTAGTACTACCCCCATGTAAGACTAGAAGTATCTCTCCTGATCCTCATGGAGTACTACCCCCATGTAAGACTAGAAGTATCTCTCCTGATCCTCATGGAGTACTACCCCCATGTAAGGAAGTATCTCTCCTGATCCTCATGTAGTACTACCCCCATGTAAGACTAGAGAATCTCTCCTAATCCTCATGTAGTACTACCCCCATGTAAGACTAGAAGTATCTCTCCTGATCCTCATAGAGTACTACCCCCATGTAAGACTAGAAGTATCTCTCCTGATCCTCATAGAGTACTACCCCCATGTAAGACTAGAGAATCTCTCCTGATCCTCATGGAGTACTACCCCCATGTAAGACTAGAGAATCCCTCCTGATCCTCATGGAGTACTACCCCCATGTAAGACTAGAGAATCTGTCCTGATCCTCATGGAGTACTACCCCCATGTAAGACTAGAAGTATCTCTCCTGATCCTCATAGAGTACTACCCCCATGTAAGACTAGAAGTATCTCTCCTGATCCTCATGGAGTACTACCCCCATGTAAGACTAGAAGTATCTCTCCTGATCCTCATAGAGTACTACCCCCATGTAAGACTAGAGAATCTCTCCTGATCCTCATGGAGTACTACCCCCATGTAAGACTAGAGAATCTCTCCTGATCCTCATGTAGTACTACCCCCATGTAAGACTAGAGAATCTCTCCTAATCCTCATGTAGTACTACCCCCATGTAAGACTAGAAGTATCTCTCCTGATCCTCATAGAGTACTACCCCCATGTAAGACTAGAAGTATCTCTCCTGATCCTCATAGAGTACTACCCCCATGTAAGACTAGAGAATCTCTCCTGATCCTCATGGAGTACTACCCCCATGTAAGACTAGAGAATCCCTCCTGATCCTCATGGAGTACTACCCCCATGTAAGACTAGAGAATCTGTCCTGATCCTCATGGAGTACTACCCCCATGTAAGACTAGAAGTATCTCTCCTGATCCTCATAGAGTACTACCCCCATGTAAGACTAGAAGTATCTCTCCTGATCCTCATGGAGTACTACCCCCATGTAAGACTAGAAGTATCTCTCCTGATCCTCATAGAGTACTACCCCCATGTAAGACTAGAGAATCTCTCCTGATCCTCATGGAGTACTACCCCCATGTAAGACTAGAGAATCTCTCCTGATCCTCATGTAGTACTACCCCCATGTAAGACTAGAGAATCTCTCCTGATCCTCATGTAGTACTACCCCCATGTAAGACTAGAAGTATCTCTCCTGATCCTCATAGAGTACTACCCCCATGTAAGACTAGAGAATCTCCCCTGATCCTCATGTAGTACTACCCCCATGTAAGACTAGAAGTATCTCTCCTGATCCTCATGTAGTACTACCCCCATGTAAGACTAGAAGTATCTCTCCTGATCCTCATGGAGTACTACCCCCATGTAAGACTAGAAGTATCTCTCCTGATCCTCATGGAGTACTACCCCCATGTAAGGAAGTATCTCTCCTGATCCTCATGGAGTACTACCCCCATGTAAGGAAGTATCTCTCCTGATCCTCATGTAGTACTACCCCCATGTAAGACTAGAAGTATCTCTCCTGATCCTCATGTAGTACTACCCCCATGTAAGACTAGAAGTATCTCTCCTGATCCTCATGGAGTACTACCCCCATGTAAGGAAGTATCTCTCCTGATCCTCATGGAGTACTACCCCCATGTAATACTAGAGAATCTCTCCTGATCCTCATAGAGTACTACCCCCATGTAAGACTAGAAGTATCTCTCCTGATCCTCATGTAGTACTACCCCCATGTAAGGAAGTATCTCTCCTGATCCTCATGGAGTACTACCCCCATGTAAGACTAGAGAATCTCTCCTGATCCTCATAGAGTACTACCCCCATGTAAGGAAGTATCTCTCCTGATCCTCATGGAGTACTACCCCCATGTAAGGAAGTATCTCTCCTGATCCTCATGGAGTACTACCCCATGTAAGACTAGTACTCACTGTGCTGCTCTATACAAATACACCGATTATGTTTAGCATTACTAGAGTAGAGATAACTGGCGTTATCAGATGGTCAGTAACCCTTTACATTGAATGAGTCCATGTTTCCTGTAGCGCCACCTGCAGGACCAACTGCACATGTGCACCTCCAGCTGGAAGGCTGTCATGCTCTCTGCAGCCTGTAGGGGGCCGAGGTCTGTCTCCTGTAATCCTGTTATTGTGCTGAGGACTTCCTGTCTGGAGCCTCTGACACACACTGCATTCTTCTACAGACACTAATTACTAGCTTGTCCGTCTCTCTCAGGTATTATTTAGGTGTTTAAAGAGTTCTCTTCATCTAGTTCAAGACATTCACTCAAAAACTCTCTCTCTCTCTCTCTCTCTCTCTCTCTCTCTCTCTCAGGGCTGTCTGTCTCGCTACCTGTCTGTCCACACAGTGGACTGGTCTACCTGCTGCAGGATGACTCACGGTGTGACCAGAGGACTCGCCTTCCTGCACACAGAACGTTACAGAGGAGGTATGTAGTTATTGTTCTTATTATTGTTATTGTAGCGGCGTTCCGTCGGTGTTGTTTCATTACGCCGCTAAAGATCTGCAGACACTGAGTTCCACTTCCCACGCCCATGACAGGAGACCGTTCACTTCCTTTTCTTCGGTTTTTATTTAGAGCAGCAAAAAACACTAACAAAATACACAAAACCTTTAAACCAAAAGCTCTCAATAACTAAATAATCCTCTCAGACCAGTATACAGACTGGTCTCTCTCTCTCTCCTCAGACCAGTATGCAGACTTGTCTCTCTGTCTCCTCAGACCAGTATACAGACTGGTCTCTCTGTCCCATCAGACCAGTATACAGACTGGTCTCTCTCTCTCCTCAGACCAGTATACAGACTGGTCTCTCTGTCCCATCAGACCAGTATACAGACTGGTCTCTCTCTCTCTCCTCAGACCAGTATACAGACTGGTCTCTCTCTCTCTCCTCAGACCAGTATGCAGACTTGTCTCTCTGTCTCCTCAGACCAGTATACAGACTGGTCTCTCTGTCCCATCAGACCAGTATACAGACTGGTCTCTCTCTCTCCTCAGACCAGTATACAGACTGGTCTCTCTGTCTCCTCAGACCAGTATACAGACTGGTCTCTCTCTCTCCTCAGACCAGTATACAGACTGGTCTCTCTGTCCCATCAGACCAGTATACAGACTGGTCTCTCTATCTCTCCTCAGACCAGTATAGAGACTGGTCTCTCTGTCTCCTCAGACCAGTATAAACCAGCGGTGGCCCATAGGGACATGACCAGTAGGAACGTGTTGGTCCGGGCCGATCTGTCCTGCGTGCTGGCGGACTTCGGTCTGTCCATGAGGCTCACAGGAAGTCGGCCCTGTCGACCCGGAGACGACGACCCCATGTCCATCTCTGAGGTGAGGTCCGGTGACTCCGCCCACAGCTAGAGCAGGTGAGGAGAGGTAGAGGACAGGTGAGGACAGGTGAGGACAGGTAAAGACAGGTGAGGACAGGTAGAGGACAGGTAAAGACAGGTGAGGACAGGTAGAGGACAGGTAGAGGACAGGTCAGGACAGGGAAAGACAGGTAAAGACAGGTAGAGGACAGGTAGAGGACAGGTGAGGACAGGTAGAGGACAGGTAGAGGACAGGTAAAGACAGGTGAGGACAGGTAAAGACAGGTAAAGACAGGTGAGGACAGGTGAGGACAGGTAGAGGACCGGTAAAGGACAGGTGAGGACAGGTAGAGGACAGGTGAGGTCAGGACAGGTAGAGGACAGGTAAAGATAGGTGAGGACAGGTAAAGACAGGTAAAGACAGGTGAGGACAGGTAAAGACAGGTGAGGACAGGTAGAGGACAGGTAAAGACAGGTAAAGACAGGTAAAGACAGGTGAGGACAGGTAAAGACAGGTAGAGGACAGGTGAGGACAGGTCAGGACAGGTAAAGACAGGTAAAGACAGGTAGAGGACAGGTAAAGACAGGTAGAGGACAGGTAAAGACAGGTGAGGACAGGTAGAGGACAGGTGAGGACAGGTAGAGGACAGGTAGAGGACAGGTAAAGACAGGTGAGGACAGGTAGAGGACAGGTGAGGACAGGTAGAGGACAGGTAGAGGACAGGTAAAGACAGGTGAGGACAGGTAAAGACAGGTAAAGACAGGTGAGGACAGGTAGAGGACCGGTAAAGGACAGGTGAGGACAGGTAGAGGACAGGTGAGGTCAGGACAGGTAGAGGACAGGTAAAGATAGGTGAGGACAGGTAAAGACAGGTAAAGACAGGTGAGGACAGGTAAAGACAGGTGAGGACAGGTAGAGGACAGGTAAACACAGGTAAAGACAGGTAAAGACAGGTGAGGACAGGTGAGGACAGGTAGAGGACAGGTGAGGTCAGGACAGGTAAAGACAGGTAAAGACAGGTGAGGACAGGTAAAGACAGGTAAAGACAGGTGAGGACAGATAGAGGACAGGTAAAGACAGGTGAGGACAGGTAGTGGACAGGTAGTGGACAGATGAGGACAGGTAGTGGACAGGTAAAGACAGGTGAGGACAGGTAAAGACAGGCAGAGGACCGGTAAAGACAGGTGAGAACAGATAAAGACAGGTGATGACAGGTGAAGACAGGTAAAGACAGGTGAGGACAGGTAAAGACAGGTCAGGACAGGTCAGGACAGGTAAAGACAGGTCAGGACAGGTCAGGACAGGTAGAGGACAGGTCAAGACAGGTGAGGACAGGTAAAGACAGGTAAAGACAGGTAGAGGACAGGTAGAGGACAGGTAAAGACAGGTAGAGGACAGGTAGAGGACAGGTAAAGACAGGTGAGGACAGGTAGAGGACCAATAAAGACAGGTAAAGACAGGTGAGAACAGATAACGACAGGTAAAGACAGGTGAAGACAGGTGAAGACAGGTAAAGCCAGGTAAAGACAGTTGAGGACAGGTAAAGACAGGTGAGGACAGGTAAAGACAGGTGAGGACAGGTAAAGACAGGTGAGGACAGGTAGAGGACAGGTAGAAGACAGGTGAGGACAGGTAGAGGACAGGTAGAAGACAGGTGAGGTCAGGACAGGTAGAGGACAGGTAAAGACAGGTAAAGACAGGTGAGGACAGGTAAAGACAGGTAAAGACAGGCAGAGGACTGGTAAAGACAGGTAAAGACAGGTAAAGACAGGTGAGAACAGATAAAGACAGGTGAAGACAGGTAAAGCCAGTTGAAGACAGGTAAAGACAGGCAGAGGACCGGTAAAGACAGGTAAAGACAGGTGAGGACAGGTGAGGACAGGTAAAGACAGGTAAAGACAGGCAGAGGACCGGTAAAGACAGGTAAAGACAGGTGAGAACAGATAAAGACAGGTGAAGACAGGTAAAGCCAGGTGAAGACAGGTAAAGCCAGGTGATGACAGGTGAGGACAGGTAGAGGACAGGTAGAGGACAGGTCAGGACAGGTAGAGGACAGGTCAGGACAGGTCAGGACAGGTAGAGGACAGGTAAAGACAGGTGAGGACAGGTAGAGGACAGGTAAAGACAGGCAGAGGACCGGTAAAGACAGGTAAAGACAGGTGAGAACAGATAAAGACAGGTGAAGACAGGTGAAGACAGGTAAAGCCAGGTGAAGACAGGTGAAGACAGGCAGAGGACCGGTAAAGACAGGTGAGGACAGGTGAGGACAGGTAAAGACAGGTAAAGACAGGCAGAGGACCGGTAAAGACAGGTAAAGACAGGTGAGAACAGATAAAGACAGGTGAAGACAGGTAAAGACAGGTGAAGACAGGTAAAGCCAGGTGAAGACAGGTGAGGACAGGTAGAGGACAGGTAGAGGACAGGTCAGGACAGGTAGAGGACAGGTCAGGACAGGTAGAGGACAGGTGAGGACAGGTAAAGACAGGTGAGGACAGGTAGAGGACAGGTAAAGACAGGCAGAGGACCGGTAAAGACAGGTAAAGACAGGTGAGAACAGATAAAGACAGGTGAGGACAGGTGAAGACAGGTGAGGACAGGTGAAGACAGGTGAGGACAGGTAAAGACAGGTGAAGACAGGTGAGGACAGGTAAAGACAGGTAAAGACAGGTGAGAACAGATAAAGACAGGTGAGGACAGGTAAAGACAGGTGAGGACAGGTGAAGACAGGTGAGGACAGGTAAAGACAGGTAAGGACAGGGCTCACCTGTGTGTGTGTGTGTGTGTGTGTGTGTGTGTGTCTGCAGGTGGGGACCGTGCGCTACATGGCGCCGGAGGTTCTGGGCGGAGCTCTGAATCTCCGGGACTGCGAGTCGGCACTGAAGCAGGTGGACGTCTACGCTCTGGGGCTGCTGTACTGGGAGAGCTTCAGGAGGTGCTCCCACCTGAGCCCAGGTGAGCCACAAGACGCCGGCCTTACCTGGGACCACCAACGACTGCTCAGTAGTAGTAGCAGTACCACAGTATAATGTACCTGGTGTGTACAAGTGAAGCAGTACTACAGTATAATGTACCTGGTGTATACAGGTGACGCATTACCAGAGTATAATGTACCTGGTGTGTACAAGTGAAGCAGTACTACAGTATAATGTACCTGGTGTGTACAGGTGAAGCAGTACTACAGTATAATGTACCTGGTGTGTACAGGTGAAGCAGTACCAGAGTACCAGCTGGCGTTTCAGGCCGAACTCGGGAATCATCCTAGTTTTGAAGAGATGCAGATCCTCGTCGTCAGAGAGAAATTCAGACCCAGATTCCCTGAAACCTGGAAGGAAAACAGTCTGGTTAGTGTTCCTGATCTCACCTGATCTACCTGTCCTCACCTGTCTTTACCTGTCCTCGCCTGTCTTTACCTGTCCTCACCTGTCTTTACCTGTCATCACCTGTCCTCATCTGTTCTTACCTGTCTTTACCTGTTCTCACCTGTCCTCATCTGTTCTTACCTGTCTTTACCTGTTCTCACCTGTCCTCATCTGTTCTCACCTGTCCTCATCTGTTCTCACCTGTCCTCATCTGTTCTCACCTGTCTTTACCTGTCCTCACCTGTCCTCATCTGTTCTTACCTGTCTTTACCTGTTCTCACCTGTCCTCATCTGTTCTCACCTGTCCTCATCTGTTCTTACCTGTCTTTACCTGTCATCACCTGTCCTCATCTGTTCTTACCTGTCTTTACCTGTCCTCACCTGTCCTCATCTGTTCTCACCTGTCTTTACCTGTCCTCACCTGTTAACTTTTACGTTGGGTGAAGGTGTTGTACAAATACTATATGTGTACTAATATAGGGTTGTAGTAATGACAGTAGTACTTTGTCCCTGACTTTGTGTATTTGTGTATTTTAGGCGCTGCGTTCCCTGAAGGAGACGATGGAGGACTGTTGGGATCAGGACGCTGAAGCTCGACTCACAGCTCAGTGTGCAGAGGAGAGACTGTGTGAACTCACACTGCTGACTACACACAACCACAGGTACACACACACACACTCTCAACCACAGGTACACACACACACAACCACAGGTACACACACACACACACACACACTCAACCACAACCACAGGTACACACACACACACTCAACCACAGGTACACACACACACACACCCTAATAAGCGACTACATTTCCGGTCTCCCTCTCAGGAACCTGTCTCAGGGCCGCTGGTATCCTCAGGTTGGCTCTGCCTCCTCCTACATAGAGGATCTCCAGGTGGGCGTGGTCAAGAACCCAGCAGAAGGTTCTGAGAAGAACAGAAACTCCATCAACTACGAGCGGCAGCAGGTACGAGATATATCTATTATATTTAATATATTCATTATGTTTAATTATAGTCCTTTTATCTATTATTCCTCTCTGTCTGTCTCAGGCCCGTTCGTCCACTACAGACAGCAATGTGACACCCACCTCCACCCTCTGCACCCTCTCAGAGTCCGGTGTGTCTCTCTCACAATACCCCCCACACACATGCATGCTACGCAGCACGCAGCATGTATCATGCAGAACGCAGCATGTAGAATGCGGAACGCAGCATGTAGCATGCGGAACCCAGCATGTAGCATGCGGAACCCAGCATGTAGAATGCAGCATGCAGAACGCAGCATGTAGCATGCAGCATGCAGAATGCAGCATGTAGAATGCAGAATGCAGAACGCAGCATGTAGAATGCAGAACGCAGCATGTAGAATGCAGAACGCAGCATGTAGAATGCAGCATGCAGAATGCAGCATGTAGAATGCAGCATGTAGAATGCAGCATGCAGAATGCAGCATGTAGAATGCAGAATGCAGCATGTAGAATGCAGAACGCAGCATGTAGAATGCAGCATGTAGAATGCAGCATGCAGAATGCAGCATGTAGAATGCAGCATGTAGAATGCAGAACGCAGCATGTAGAATGCAGAACGCAGCATGTAGAATGCAGCATGCAGAATGCAGCATGTAGAATGCAGCATGTAGAATGCAGCATGCAGAACGCAGCATGTAGAATGCAGAATGCAGAACGCAGCATGTAGAATGCATAACGCAGCATGTAGAATGCAGCATGCAGAATGCAGCATGTAGAATGCAGCATGCATAACGCAGCATGTAGAATGCAGAACGCAGCATGTAGAATGCAGAATGCAGCATGCAGAATGCAGAACGCAGCATGTAGAATGCAGAATGCAGAATGCAGCATGCAGAATGCAGAATGCAGCATGTAGAATGCAGAACGCAGCATGTAGAATGCAGAATGCAGCATGCAGAATGCAGAACGCAGCATGTAGAATGCAGAACGCAGCATGTAGAATGCAGCATGCAGAATGCAGCATGTAGAATGCAGAACGCAGCATGCAGAATGCAGCATGCAGAACGCAGCATGTAGCATGCAGAATGCAGCATGCAGAATGCAGCATGCAGAACGCAGCATGTAGCATGCAGAATGCAGCATGTAGCATGCAGAATGCAGCATGTAGAATGCAGAACGCAGCATGCAGAATGCAGCATGCAGAACGCAGCACATAGCATGCAGAACGCAGCATGTAGCATGCAGAATGCAGCATGTAGCATGCATCATGTAGTATGCGGCATGTAGTATGCAGCATGTAGCATGTCAGAAGGACAGAGCTAGCTGGTGTTAGCGGTCTCTCCTCTCAGCATCCAGCTGCTTGACGTCCTGTTGGTCTGACATTCTGATTGATATTCTGACATCTGATTGGATAGCCGTGTCCTCTGTAACTGATTGGATAGTGTCCTCAGTAACTGTCCCTCTGTCCTCCAGGTGTCCCCGTCTGTATGCAGCTGACAGAAGAAGACCTGGAGGCCATCAAACTGGACCCCAATGAGGTCTTTATCTTCGTCGTTGGCCGTCCGTCCTTCTGTTTCGTCTCCACACGTCGATGACTCGTCCACCTTGTGTCTCCACAGGTTGATAAGAACATGAGAGAAAGTTCTGACGAAAACTTGATGGAACATTCTCAGAAACAGTTTGGTTCCACAGAGCAACGCGCTGCCAGCCTGCTGTACCGTCAGATCCTCCAGACCGAGGTTCAGTAGTCCTAACGGCTCTCTGAATGCTGCTGTTGGATGTACCTCCTAACCGTCTGTTCCTGTCCTACCTCTAGGTCAACAACTCTGTGCTGGTTCTTCAGGGCTGTCAGGGGGTCGTGGGCCGGGTCGACACCCCTCCCTCTGTTCAGCCCCTCCCCAAACAGCAGAACCTGCCCCAGAGGCCCACCAGCCTCCACCTGCTCCATAAAACCAAGGACAGCAGCTCTCGACTGAAGCTGGGGAAGATCAAGTCAAACCACAGACAGGTACAGCAGGATCGGGTCTGATGGGGTCAGGCGGTGGTACCGGACCGTTCTTCAATACATCATGCTGTATTGAAGAAGACTTGAAACTAGAGATTGAGACATAAACTCATGTTTACAATGTTTACTGAGGGAATACATCAAGAGAAGTAGAGTCATTTATATAGACTTCTATACAACCACAGGAGTCGCCCCCTGGTGGTCAGGAGAGAGAATGCAGCTTTAACACATGAAGCATATACTTCTATACAACCAGAGGAGTCACCCCCTGGTGGTCAGCAGAGAGAATGCAGCTTTAACACATGAGGCATAGACTTCTATACAACCAGAGGAGTCACCCCCTGGTGGTCAGGAGAGAGAATGCAGCTTTAACACATGAAGCATATACTTCTATACAACCAGAGGAGTCGCCCCCTGGTGGTCAGGAGAGAGAATGCAGCTTCAACACATGAAGCATAGACTTCTATACAACCAGAGGAGTGGCCCCCTGGTGGGCAGTAGAGAGAATTCAGCTTTAACACATGAAGCATATACTTCTATACAACCAGAGGATTCGCCCCCTGGTGGTCAGTAGAGAGAATGCAGCTTTAACACATGAAGCATATACTTCTATACAATCAGAGGAGTCGCCCCCTGGTGGTCAGTAGAGAGAATGCAGCTTTAACACATGAAGCATATACTTCTATACAAACAGAGGAGTCACCCCCTGGTGGTCAGGAGAGAGAATGCAGCTTTAACACATGAAGCATATACTTCTATACAACCAGAGGAGTCGCCCCCTGGTGGTCAGTAGAGAGAATGCAGCTTTAACACATGAAGCATATACTTCTATACAACCAGAGGAGTCGCCCCCTGGTGGTCAGTAGAGAGTATGCAGCTTTAACACATGAAGGATATACTTCTATACAAACAGAGGAGTCACCCCCTGGTGGTCAGGAGAGAGAATGCAGCTTTAACACATGAAGCATATACTTCTATACAAACAGAGGAGTCACCCCCTGGTGGTCAGGAGAGAGAATGCAGCTTTAACACATGAAGCATAGACTTCTATACAAACAGAGGAGTCACCCCCTGGTGGTCAGGAGAGAGAATGCAGCTTTAACACATGAAGCATAGACTTCTATACAACCAGAGGAGTCGCCCCCTGGTGGTCAGTAGAAAGAATGCAGCTTTAACACATGAAGCTTTGGCTTCACCTTGTAGAACCGGAGGTTGTCTTCTGATTGCAACTCAAGTCCTTGCATTTCTTCCCGTGTTATTTAAGGCTCTATGTCCTTTCTGGTGTCATAACGTCCCAGGATCACTAATGTTGTCACAACAAAGTTATTTGACTTGCGTCACTAATCCAGAATATCCTGTGTTTCAGGTGGAAACAGGTGTTGCTAAAATGAACACGGTAACAGTGGCCACTGCTGCAGAGCCCCACCAGGTGACGACAGTGACCAACAACACCAACACGAAAGGTGTCGAAACTTGTGGTCGAGTCCCTTTGAAGATCGTAGTCGCCAACGGCTCCAGCGCCGGTGTTCCCACCCTGGTAACCAACGGAGTGACAGGAGGAGGTCAATCCAATCCGGCGGGGCCACAGTTGGAGGACGAGGACAAGATGGAGGGGGGGCTGGTCGGAGGACAGGACGACCAATGCATGCACCTGCTCAACTCCAGTCCGGATGAACATGAACCGCTGCTGAAGAGAGAACAGCCGCCAGCTGAGAGCGAGCCCCTTCCTCTTCTGCATCGTCAGTCACAAGCTGGCAACATGGGGTCGGGACAAGGCTCAAACTCCAACAACAACAACAACAGGACGCCGTTGGGATCAAAGGGGAAGATCCAGGGTTTGAAGGTTGAACCTGGTTCAGAAGTCCGTCAGGATAGGAGCATCAACGGTCTGAAACCTGAGCCAAATCCGGCAGGACGAGATCCATCGGACCAGGACCCAGCACCACAGGATAGAGGGCACCGTTCAGACACATTTCTATCTGTCCAGAGAGCCGGTTTAGTAGAACCAGTACTGACCCCTGAATCCTCCAGAAGCCCAAAGATGGTCCACTCACCTGCCACAGCACTGGTACCAGAACAGAGAGATTCTGGCTCAGCTTCATTGCCAGTCCCAGAGGCCCTAGGATCCCCAGCTTCACAAGCGAAAGGCCCGGCCACCTCAACCTCATCTTCAACAGCCCTAGTTTCAGATGCCCTAACTCTTGTTCCAGAAGTACAAGCTTTAAAACCTCCAGACTCAGATCCAGAAGCTCCAATCGTGAATCCAAAAGATTCAGTTTTAGAGGTTCAAGTCTCAGCAAATCAACATTCAGGAACCCCAGCAGAGGCTTCAGCTCCAGAACCTGGACCTCTGCAGAGTCCAGCCATAGATCCCAGATCTCCAGGTGTGCTGCAGACCCAGATGGCCAAAGCCAAGAGGCGTGAGTGTCCCTGTTCCCTGGACCTGTCCTCATCCTGCATCTCCTCAGGTGAGTCAAGATGTTGTAGAACTGCAAAGTAAAAAGTACCATAAAGTAAATACTCTTCTCATAATTAGGAGAATAGAAGTCTGCAGAAACGGTTCAAACTCCCAAAGTAACACATTCAATATTGTGCATGAGATTTTAACTCTCTAAAAAGGTTTCTTCCTCTCTCTTCCTCCTCAGAGGATGTTTCCCTGACGGATAACGACAGTCTGAGCGCTTCAGGAGAGAAAATAAAACGTCGTGTCAAAACTCCATACACCCTGAAAAAATGGCGGCCGGCCTCATGGGTCGTTTCCACGGATACGGCTCTCGACCCGGACTTCGGGTTCAACATCGGTGTCGGCAGCAGCAGCCAGACCCATTTACCTTCCGGTCTTCATCGAGCAGGAAGTGTTGGCCTCCCCAGAATCAATCAGTCCAAATCCAGCATGGCTGTGTTTCTGGACGGAGGCGGAGCCACGGCGACCACGGCCTCCGAGCCCGATGGAGTGACCTCCTTCTAAAGTTGTCTTGGATTAAAGGAGAGCAGATTCATTTTTTCACTTTTTTGTCTTCCTTCTCTTTTGTTGTGGAAAATGGAGTTCTGACTGCCGCACCATTCGGTTTCCCCGGCACCAAACTGAACCTTGGACTTCTTGTTGTTTCTACATATCCTTGATTCTGCTGGACACCTGTCGCCGAGTGGCCCAGTCCGGTGACCGCTTGACCTCTAACCCATCTGTGGAGTGTGAACGCCCATGTGTGTCTGTTGCTGGTGTCGTGAGGGGATTCCCTAACTTCTAGAGGATTGGCTTCTGTTGCGAATGGTCTGGTGGCTAGTGGGTGTGGCCAGTTATGTACAGCTGAGGCCTAGACAAGTTACAACAAGTTTACCCAGAAGGCCAATAAAGGACATTCAGACTCCGATTGCGACTCGTTTTGTGGATATTGGGTTTGGTAGGTAGAACTTAAACCCCCAATCTCTTCCCGACTTACTTGTAGACGGATCCCGTTGTGCTTGTAGGCATGACCTTGACCTAAAGACCGCAACATGTTGCAGTATTTAAGTCAAGGTCATACCCACAAGACCATGTGTTTATGGACATGGCCTTGACCTAAAGACCTCTACACATGTTTGTGGACATGGCCTTGACCTAAAGACCTCTACATGTGTTTCAGGTGTTCTGGTGAAGGAAGTAGGTCTTTGGGCTCCCGCTGTGACTCAGCTTGTGGCTCGTAGAAGGTTCCAGAGGATTGGGTCGGTCGTTATATTTTTAAAGCACTTTAAACAAAGATAGCATTATTTAGAGACAAAAGTACAGAACTAACGGGGATATTTATTTAGGAATCTCTTTTACAGTTTCTGTATGACTTGCTTGAAACCTTTACGCTATGCAGTCAGCTCACGAGGCCTCGACGGATCAACACATTGATCTTTATTCTTTATTCTCTAGTTTGCACTCTTTTAACAAGTTATTTAACCGAGTCCGGTAGCCGTCGGTGTTTATTTCCCACACCGCTCCAGTGAGTCCTTCGTCTTTAAATGATCCAAGTGGCCCAACAAGTGAAGCTGTGTTTGAAAAGTGGATCCATGAAATGTTAATTTGATGGTATTATTTATAAATGTATTAAGTAGCACAATGTCAGGTCAGTTTTAATGAGTTTGGTGCGACACTTTTTTTAAAGAAAGAACCAGGACTGAATAAAAAGTCACTCCATGTTATGCCTTTTATATTTATATTCTGAATTGTTTTAAATGGCTGAGTTCATCAATGGAAATTGTGAGCTGATGGTTTATGTGTGACACACCTGTAACTGCTCCTTTAATTACAATAATTATATTATTATTAACATTTAGAGAATATAACACTTCTGTATCTGTATCAGATCTGTATTTTATTTTCATGTTTATGGTTATTATTTCCTCCTTTTCCTCAACATAAATATGATCATACTGTTATTTTACATTCAGTGGACTTTTAAGATATAAAATGTATTTCAGTTTTGTTATTTTTAGATTTTCTACCGTTTGTACTGTTTTTAGATTTGCTAACAGATGAGAATTATTGGTTTTACATGTTGAAGGCTGATGAGCTAGTCCTGGATCAGATAGTCTTGATCAGCTAGTCCTGGATCAGATAGTCCTGGATCAGCTAGTACCCGGACAGCTAGTCCTTGATCAGCTAGTCCGGGTGTAGCTACACCCGGACTAGCTACACCCGGACTAGCCAGCAGAGGATGCAATGAGACCTTATAATCTGATCTCAGAACTCAGCAGGACTTAAAGTTTGAGCTTCAAATCCAGATGTCAGAAGTGTGCTGAGAGCACGTGGAGCATCCTGCTCGCTGCCGATCCCTTTAAAGTCAAAGCCTCACATCGTTCCCAGAGCGCTCAATGAGGGAGACCATGTTCAGCATCCAAGTACACGTTACCACGTGTTATTATTTCTCACGACTCTTCAGCGGCGTATCTGAGTTCCTGTGTAATATTTCAGATGCAGCTTATTGGTGGTGGTGTTCCCTGGTGTTGGATCTGCTGTGTATGTCTTTTGTTATCTGTTTGTAAAATGTCTACAATAGTTTTGACTTTCCAGTGGTGTAAATACTCTATCACATTATTACACATTGTATACTTTCATATGGGACCAAGTACCACGTCTACTACTACCGTTGTGTTCTCTGTGTAGTCTCACACAGTATGTCGTACAGTCAGACACATGCTGTAAAGACAGGCCGCTGAAGGCCGTCACTGAATAAAAAGCAGAGGATCCACATTTTATCCTTTTTTATTCTTATTATGAGAAGCTGCTGTTTGTAAACCAGAGCGTTG
>JBAMJR010000372.1:50000-142500 GCA_038501785.1 Myoxocephalus aenaeus
TAAAAGGTCTGTGCCTCTTATTTAGTCCTTTTATCTTGTGTTGTAATTGTATTTGACCCTTTCTTGAATAGTTCTTGGACACACCCAAGATACATTAACTGCCTTGAAACACTGTTTGGTATTTATTATGCGTATGCAACAAACTAAATGACATGCAGATCCCTTATTAAAGACAATATCAATAGAGATACTACAGACTGACAAACAGTTCCTTCCTGCTGCTGTGACTTCATGTCACGGCCATACTTTGGATATTGTAGCAATGCATAGTGCACTTTATACATATTTTTGTGCAATACTGTCACTATATTTTGTGTCTTATTTTTTGCCTTAAGTTTATTGTAATTCTGTATGTTAGGAAGACCCAGCAAAATAAGCTTTTCATTGTACAGAATAACTGCCTGTTATCTGTGCATATGACAATAAAAGAATCTTGAATCAATACACGGTAAACCCACACATACACACTCAAAATAACAAATACAGAAATACATATAATTGTATATATATTGTGTTTATAACTATGTTTTTTAATATATATATATATATATAATATATAATTGCAAACAATTTGGTCAAAAGTAATAAGACACCACTGTAGTTTAAAGTAAAAGTTAAATTAAAATCTTAAGTTATAAATCTTAACCTTTCCCTCAGTCAAACTGATGTAACGTTACTGTGAATAAATAATGAACTAATAAAGATTGCTCGTTAGATCCTCAAAACCGAATTGTATCTCATGTTTAACCGCTACGGAGAAATCGGAGCCAGCGAATCATTTTAAAAAGTCCTGCCGGGATCAGGCTGCTCTCGGCGGGCAGCAGAGCGCTGACGGCCCGGTGCTGCGGAGCTCACGGTCCCTCAGCAGGAACTCAACTCAACTCAACTGTTTTCTCATCCGCCATTGTTCCCAGTGTGCTGGTGAGAAATGCATTCCAGCCAATCCGAAGCCGAGGATTGTAACCAATTAGATGTAGAGATCGATGGTGACTGGGTCCGCCCACTTACTGTCAAAAGGAAAATCTACGCGAGCGCGAGCAGGTAACAGACACGCGAGCGTGAGCAGGTAACAGACACGCGAGCAGGTAACAGACACGCGAGCAGGTAACAGACACGCGAGCAGGTAACAGACACGCGAGCAGGTAACAGACACGCGAGCAGGTAACAGACACGCGAGCAGGTAACAGACACGCGAGCGTGAGCAGGTAACAGACACGCGAGCAGGTAACAGACACGCGAGCAGGTAACAGACACGCGAGCAGGTAACAGACACGCGAGCGTGAGCAGGTAACAGACACGCGAGCAGGTAACAGACACGCGAGCGTGAGCAGGTAACAGACACGCGAGCAGGTAACAGACACGCGAGCGTGAGCAGGTAACAGACACGCGAGCAGGTAACAGACACGCGAGCAGGTAACAGACACGCGAGCGAGCAGGTTAAAGCTTCCAGAGCGAGCAGGTTAAAGCTTCCAGAGCGAGCGGGTTAAAACTTCAAGAGGGACTTTTGCTCGCGCGAGAGCAACTTTTGCGCTCTTTAGTTTTGGCACGGGTTTACCGTCATAAACACGTGATACGTGTTAATCGTGACCATAATAACGTGAACAGGAAGCATTCTGTTGTGTATTTTACTCATTTAGCAGCTTGCTTGTTGGCTCGCTTGCTTTCATGCTAACGTAACCCTTGGTCCAGTAAATTAGCAGAAAACACACAAACAGGAGAGAAGGTGAGTAGTGCTGAAATCATGCTTTATTAAATCAGAAATGCATAAAACTCAAGGAGGATGAAATATAGTTCTACATCAACAGATCAATACAATCAATCAAAGGTCAGGGCCTCGCTCCTCGTGTCTCACAGGAGATGGAGTCGCTGTGGAGGAGGAGGAGAAAAGACTAAAAGCTACAAACACTCGCACTCTGAACACACGTTAGCTAGCTAGCGATCCTCCGAGAGACGGCGCCGCTCCTGCGCTGCAGAGCCGGCGGCTTCCTCTCTCTAATGGCCAGGAGATGTTGTAAGTGTACGGAAGCCGAGCCGGCCGTCCGGAGCAGGAGCGGCGCTCTTTAAATAAAAACGATGTAAATGGCTGAGAGTGCAGGCCGCGCGCACTCAGAGCCGCTCGCCTCATCGTGGCGGTACGACTGAGCTCAAGGCCGCTCGCGCTGCTAGCTGAGGGTTAGCCGACAGCACGCGGGGTCTTACAGCTCGTAGGAAACTGTAATGTCGCTCGCAGATGCGAATCCAAAACAATACTTTTGTCTTTGTTTCATAACGTCAACAGGGAGCCTCTCACCTGTTGAGGCGATCTTTAGACTTCAACGTAGCGTTGAGGCACAAAGTTTAGTTGCTCTGTTTGACAGGGTATTCGTTCCTCGAGGAACTTTCTCCTGTCAAACCAGTTTCATTTAGTTTCAGTTCATATTATTGTCATAAATAACAATGCATACATTTCCCATAACCGTTAAATTCGGCTATATACATTATGTACATGTCACAGAAAAGTTGTTCAAAAATCCTAAGTCATATTGTCCAATATGGCACATTTTATAACAACTTTAGACTTGAGTCTAGTTTGGCATAAATTAATGTCAAGTTTGGTACAAAAATAGTTCATATTTACAGGAACAGAAATCCAGATCTTTATCACGTCGATTATTGTTGCTAATTCTCTAAATAAAAAGGTTCTGGAAGCGGGAGACGGGGGAATAAATTAACTTTCTTCTTTTTTTACATGGACCGAACGTGAACGCTGACGGTGGCGGAGGCGGAGCCGAGCTCGTTGCACAGCCGGAGGGTGTATGCGCCGCCGTCGCCCTCCTTCACCGCGGAGATCACCAGGGTGGAGAGGTCGGCGGTGTTCTCCACGCGGCACCGCTCGTCCCCGTCGGGGAGGGTCCGCCCCGAGCGGACCCACTGGACGGAGGGCGCGGGGTCTCCGGAGAAGACGCCGGCCACGGTCAGGCACTTCCCCGCCTCGGCACTCACGCTCTGCGGGAGAGCTTCGATCTTCGGGGGAGCGCCTGGTGACGAGGAGAAGAACCAGGTCAGGGATTAAAGTACATGAGCATCAATAAATTTTAGAAATAAGAATTTAAGAACAGGGTTCATATACATTTTGACCAATGGATTTCCATGACTTTTCCTGACTTTAAACCAAATTTTATTTTTAAACCAAATTTTATTTTTTTCAAGGACTTTTCCAGGCCTGGAAATAACCATTTTAAAATTCCATGACTTTTCCAGGTTTTCCATGAGCGTAAGAACCCTGTAAGAAGTCAAAGGACTGGCCGATGGTTTGACGTTTAATGACAGTACAGTAGGGTGACCAGACGTCCTCTTTTTCCCGGACATGTCCTCTTTTCGAGACCTAAAAAAAGCGTCCGGCAGGGATTTCAAAAACGTCCGGGATTTTGCTACGTCCGGGAAAATAGTTATTACCCCCTTACAAGTTTTGGAAATGGTATCTCCCTCACGTTCCACCTTCTTGCGCAAGCTCTGACTGCAGAGAGAACTGTCATTGGTCGACCGATCTCAACGTAAATGTAAGTTCACACTACTGCTACCCCCCCCCCCCGCGTGTCTCTCTCTCTCTCTCTCTCTCTCTCTCTCTCTCTCTCTCTCTCTCTCTCTCTCCACCCCCCAGAACGTAGTGTCCTCTTTTTCACAAACTCAAATCTGGTCACCCTACAGTACAGTATATTTTTTACCTTTTTACTTTAACATCTTGTGCCTAAATATAAATAAAGTTGCCTTATTTGTCATTTATCTACATTACTGTTATTTACTATCATTTCACATTTAATGTATAATAAGAGTTCACATTTTTCCATCGTCAAGTATCTGAAACTTTGGTGGCCTTGAAGTTTTAGATAAAATAAAATAATCTTTCTTTTTCGTGTTACGTTACTTCGGGCGGCCATCTTTGTTTGGTTGATGGTCGTACAATAAATATGAACCGTGATGACAGCTTCCTCTCTGCAGACGGAACATTTTGTTTGAACTCTCTGGAAGTTTCAAACTAACTTCCAAGAATCTACTTCATTGGCAGCTGACTGATTATTTATATTATCCATTATTCCCACTATGTGTATTCGTTGGTAGAAACTGGCTCATTTCTTCTGACTGGAATGTAACCATCAATGGAAAAGTCTCAAAAGCCAATTGATGGTCACATCTTTACACGAGCAGGATTCCTCCTCACACAACGTTCACATTCAGCTTCCGTCTCAAAGATGCTCAGGCTTTACATCCTGTTAACTGTTGACCGATGCCGCTCACCTCTTATCCCCCCGGCTGTGAGGGTCCTCAGCGAGGAGGAGGCCTGAGCATGCGACTGAGCAGACATTTCCATCATTTGGCTGCTGGAGCTCATGGAAAGCATCGACTCGGCCGTCACGGCGGACATGCTCGATGCGGACATGCTCTCAAACGAATACTCGGCCGCAGCAGAGCGGGAGCTGCTGCTGTAACTGCCGGCCTGCATGGAAGAGGCCTCCATGAGGACCGATGAGCCGGAGACACGTCTCTGCATGCTGGCAGCAGCGTCAGTTGAAGCTCTTTGCTCCACAATTATCATTTTTGTTGGTTCTTCAACAAGAGCTGTGTGAATGCAAACAACAAGCACATTTCTCATATCACAATGTGCACGAATACAGACACGGAGTGCAAACACGGGGTGGAAGCCAGAAGCCGATTTAACAATCGAACCAAAGCCAACGCACTGGAGCAAGTGCTTTGGCTTTGGTTCGATTGTTAAACTAAAGTGTTTCTTCGGTGCAAACATAGCGTCTTTTCTCCAGGCCAATTAAACACTCTGAGACAGTGTTTAATTGTGTTTGTGTAAATGCAGCAGAAACTTACTGATGACGTTGAGGGAGGATGTTGCAGAGCACTGTCCAAACTCATTTTGGGCTTTTATCGTGTATTTCCCACTGTCTGCAACTGTGGCTTCACAAATCTCCAGCGTGTACAGAGTCCTGGAGCGGCTCAGTCTCATGTTGGATGTGACAGATATCTGCAAAGAGAGAGAGTTGTGTTGAGAAACACAAGTTTTTTTCTCCTAAATTCACCCCCAAAACAACCACAAATACTACTCACAATCATGTTGTCTTTCAACCACTCCACTTCAGGGGACGGCTCTCCGGCCAGTTCACATGTGAATTTGACATTTTGTCCCTCATTCACATTCTGGGACTTGGGCTGCACCAGGATGTGGGGTGCGTCTGAGCGCTGGGCCTCAGCATGGACCATTTCCGGTTTCATGACTTCCCCGGAGATTTCAGCTTTTACTTTGCCGCTTCTGGAGCCTAAAAGGGAAATAAATGTAAGAGTTGATGTCAGGAAACCGTCTGAATGCTTTTGGCTGCGGGTTGATGAGGGATACTGGTGGTCTTACCTCGTACAGTGACTGTGCAGGCTGTTGACACTACTCCAGCACCGCTAGTAGCAGTGCACTTGTACAGCCCGCTATCGGAGACCTCCACTTCATAGATCTCAAGATAAGCTGAGCCATACTCCTCAAAAATGTCATACTTCCCTCCCTCAGACAAAGCCTGTCAATCATGACAATATGATTCAGTTATGTCACTTTTTACACTCAGTTTACATCCATAGATAATTGACATGAACAGTACAACAGTTTAAGTGTTATAATCAGTTACCTGTCCGTCCTTCATCCATGAGATCGCAGGTTTGGGCTCTCCGGTCACCTTCACCGAAAGCTTGACGATGGAGTCAGAGGCTGCAGTGATGTCACTGAGCCCGACCGAGAAGGATGGCTTCTTTTCAAGAGTTGGTGACATCACTCTCTTTGGTGACTTGATTGGAGAAGTCTCAGATTGAGTTGGGGATTTGGGAGTTGGGGATTTGGGAGTTGGGGACTTTGGTGAGACTGGAGACTTCATTCTCTGAGGTGACTTGATTGGTTCAGGGGACTTAACTCTCTGAGGAGATTTGACCGGTTCAGGGGACTTGGCCTCTGGGGAGGTGATTCTGGTAGGGGCGACTACTGTCTCCTTGGACTCAGACTTGCGAATGGCCAGAGTGAAATGGGCCTCTTGTTTGCCTCCAGCATTTTCCACCAGCAGAGTGTAGCTGCCTTCATCTGACGTCTCAACTGCTGAGATCTCGAAGGAGGAGCTGTACTGAGTCGAGACAATGTGGTGACGGGCAGAGGAACCAATAACTGTTCCTTCGTGCAGCCAGTTAATAGAAGGCGCTGGTTCGCCATCCACATCACACTCGAACCTGGCGAGGCTTCCCTCCTCTACAGTCAGGGACTGTGGTTTGGTGAGGATCTTGGCAGGAACACCAGGCTTCTCCCTTGGCTTCTCAACAACAGTGGTGGTCTTTTTCACAGTTTCAGTCACACTCTCCTTCACTGTTGTTTTAGAGGAGGAGACGTGATACACCTCTGTTCTGGTCATTTCTGGCAGACGGGAGGATGGAGGCTCCTCATCTTTGCGGAATGAAGAGAAGGCAGCATATTCTTCTCCTGCTACATCCAACGTAGCATAGTCGGTAGTCTCTCCTTTGGTGTTCTTGCAGACCACGCGGTACGTGCCGGCATCTTCAGTCACACAGTTGTTGATCTTAAGAGTCAGAACCCCACTGATGTTGGTCATGTGATATTTGCTTGTCTGATGAATCTCTTTCCCATTGTGGAACCACTGGACTTCAGGCTCTGGTTTGGTCTGGACATTCAGGGTGAACCTTGTGCTGGACCCATAGGGTACGCGATGAGATCGCATCCTGATGGTAATACGTGGGGCGTGGTCAAGGCTGAAAGGAGCCTGGGTCACCACCTCAAATGTCCTCTCCATTGATCTTCTCTCTGATCTCAAAGCCTGCTTTCTCTCTTCATACCTGGAAGCATAGTCAACTTTAGGAAGGGTCACTTCAGTCATGGCAGCCCGTTCTGGTGTCGGAGATCTCCTCGCGACTTCAGGCATTTGGAGCTTCTTGATTGGTTTGGGAACATATTCTGAAGTAAAAGATGTCAGTTGCTCAGAATCAATTTCCTGAGAGACTGTTGCAACAGTGCCAGTTGATTCCCTTTTGAAGGTCCGAGTCTTCTCCTCAAACTCCATGCGCCTGAGTTCACTCTTGTAAGCAGACATCCTCTGAACAGTTGTGTGTGGGCGCAGCAGCTCCTGATCCTCCCTCTCTTCGTACACCCTCTGCTTCTGTCGTGGAGGTTTGTATGTGGCTTTGTCGTGACGCTGGCGGAGGTCAACAAAGCTCGGGCCAGCCTCGTATTTAGATGGAATTCGGTAGGAGTCATATGTGCGGATTTCTTCTCCCTCTTCGTCATCACTGTAGACTTTTCTTGGAGATGAAGGACGCAGGGCGGACAGCTCAAAGCGAACCGGGCTGAAGCTAGGTTGAGAAGCAGAGTAACCAAACTCCAGCTCTTCCTCCAGACGAAGCCTCTCCTCCTCAGTTCTCTTCATGGACAGGTACTCATTCACAGGCAGCAGTAGCTCCTCGTCCGACAGGTCACCCAGGGACCTTCTCCTGATCCTGTGGTAGGCCTCCATCTCAGGGGAAAGAGGACGATGCCTTGCAGGCCTCACAGTCTCCAAGTCATCCTGAGTCATGGACGAGATGCGCCACTTAGGCTTGTAATGGTCCTTGATCCTGATGGGCACCTCATAGAACTGCTCCCACCTGGAGAGGCGGATACGCTTCATCCTCTTCTGCTTGATTTTATCCATCGGCTCAGGGAACTCGTACTGATCCCGCAGCGTCTTGTACCATTTCATGTCAGAGAGTGGCTGGAAGTGTTTTATTTCCACGTCCTCCACAAGAGCAGATGGGTTAACGACGCGAGGAGGGGGGACGTCATAGGGCATACGCA
Organism: Myoxocephalus aenaeus; assembly: GCA_038501785.1. Taxonomy (NCBI): domain Eukaryota; kingdom Metazoa; phylum Chordata; class Actinopteri; order Perciformes; family Cottidae; genus Myoxocephalus; species Myoxocephalus aenaeus. The sequence continues at coordinate 57,856 of JBAMJR010000372.1, forward strand.
GCCTCTTCTCATCGGCCCGCTTCTTCTTCTCATCTTTTTCTTTCTTTATCTCAGCCTCGGTCTTCTCACCCTTCTTAGTCGTCACAGCAGGTTTGAACATGGTGGCTGCCTCCCTGACAGCCTGAACTGCTACGGGTGGTAAAGGTATAAAGACAGTGTCAGACATAATCTGAGACAGCCTAACCTTTTTTTCTAATAACACCTTTCCAGCCATCAATTTCTTCTCCTTTTCACTGGGCTCATATTCCTTCTTTACATGAGTGACGCGTTCCACTTTGAGCATAGCCTGGCAACTGGCAGATCCAGCAGAGTTGGTAGCAGTAACTCTGTACACACCAGAGTCCTCAGGGAGAGTGTCTCTCACGTGAAGGATGAAGTAATCCAGACCCTCATGTACAACCTCAATAGATGGTCCAAAGGCTAAAGGCATGCCATCCTTCTCCCACTTCAGTATGGGATGGCCCGATACTCTGATCTCAAAGCGCACATTCTGGCCCTCCCTGCACTCGACATTTGCGAGCAGGCGTTTGAACATGGGCCTCAGGGTGAGGTCTGCCGGTTTCGGTCGAGGAACCACGGTAACACGGGCCTTGCAGCTGTCGTCCCCAAACCTGTTACGGGCCACAACGCTGTACTCGGCATCATCCTCATCATCAAGTTTGTGGATAATCATCTGGTACAGACCCTTGTCGCTGATGAAGGTGTATTTCTTTTCATCTTCTCCAGGGATGAGCTTCTGTCCAGATTTGTGCCAGATGACACGAGGCTCAGGGTGAACAGTGATGGTTACGCCAAAGCGCAAATCCTCACCAATGTAGGCTGTACGGTTGACCAGAGGAAGGGTGAACTCCGGTGGCTTCTGAAGCATCCTGGCAGTATCGACTCTGCGCTTTGTTCTCTTGACCACACGGGTGGTGAAGAAGTCACGGTAAGATCTAACACCGCTGATGAACAGCTCTGCGTAGGTACTGTCCTCACCATACTCATTCACAACCTTGCATCTATAGGTGCCATCATCTGATCTTGTGACCTTATTGATGGTGATTACAGCCAGGCCATCTTCATACTCAATTTCATATTTGTCACCAGCTTCAAGTTGCCTGACGCCACAGTACCATGTCACTTCAGTAGTGCTATCATAGTTGTCAATGTTGCAGATGAATTTCACATTGTCTCCCTCATTCACCACTGCATTGCGAATCTGGCCTCCAACAGGACCGTGTTCAAACGAAGCAATCTTCACCTTGGCGATAAAGACCCCACGCTGGGCTCTGATGGAGCCCCCGCTGGCCACACGAGCTGCAGAGACAACAGTTTTCCACTCTTTCTTCACCATTGTCTGGTAGTATCTCTTGTGCCTTCCTGTTTGAATCGCTCTGGTGCTGATCTCCTCTGTGGCCTTAGTCAGCCATGGATGTGCCAGAGCCTCAGCAGCATTCATACGATGCTTACGTTCTTTCGTCATTAAGCGGTCGGTGAAGTCTAATGCCTCGACACTAACCTGCTTGAAGGACTCGTCATCGTAGCTGTAAGCTGCATTTGAGATGTTGTCAATCATCTGTTGGTTGGTCTCAGCTGTGAATGGATTCAGTCCACTGAGAAGCACGTAGGCTAGGACACCAACCGACCACATATCAGTGACACTGCTAACCACGTCACACTGGTGCATCTCAGGAGCAGCATACTCTGCAGTGGTGTACTGGATCTTGATTTGGTCTCCAGGGGTCAGGTGTCTGGACTGGCCCAACTCAATAATCTTCACATTAGAGCTGGTTCTAGTTGTGTACACAATGTTCTCTGGTCTGATATCAAAGTGTCCATAGCTCTGAGAGTGGAGGAACTCAAGAGCTGAGCAGGTCTGCTTGATGTAGTTGACAATCTCCCGCTCATTCAGTTCAAAATCAGCTGTGTTGAGGCGCTCAAAAATGTCAACGCCAGAGATAAAGTCGTAGATCATCACCAGCTCCTCAGGGCTTTCAAACGACTCGTGGAGGAGAAGGTAGTTGGTATGTTTGGCCAGATTCAATGTTGCAATTTCCTTCTTGACAATTGCTTGATCGGCGCCTCTCACCTTGAAGAATTTAGCCATGTAGGTCTTCTCAGAGCTGATGTTAACACAGCGGTGGACAATGCCAAACTGACCTCTGCCCAATTCCTCTGCAATGGCATATTTGATGTGCATGTTCTTGGCATCAGAGTTAGTCTTGCCCTTGGGGACACGTCCAGTGTCGTCTACCTCCCTGTCGTAGAGCAGAACTCTGGATTTGTCCTCCTTGGTCATGACAGGTCCGCTGGTCTCAGATGGAGCACTCTGTCCAAATTTGTTCTCAGCGATGATTCTGAACTGATAGCTGGTTCCTCCAAAAAGATTGGTAACGGTGTAGTGGGTGTCACGGGACTGGGCAACACGCTCCCACCTCTCAGCAGTGGTGGGGCACTTCTCAATGATGTAGCTAACGACCCTGCTTCCTCCATCGTTCGCTGGGACCACCCAGTTCAGTGTGACGGTGTCTCTAGCGATGTCACTGGCTTTGACACCACGTGGAGGATCAGGAACGTCAGCGACATCCAGCTCAACTGTCTGCTGGTCAATGCCGAATCTGTTCTTGGCACAGACAATGTAGAAACCAGCATCCTTCTTCTCGACTCCGTTGGTGAACACCAAAGAAGTAAAGGATCTGGTGACAATGACCTGGTAGTGGCCATTGCTGTCAATAAGATCTTGTCCCTTCTGCCATGTGATGACAGGATCTGGTTTGCCGCAGAAAGGAATCTTGATATTGACCACCTCTCCACGCAGGGCGGGGATGGCTTCCTTGTCCTTTAGGTTCTTCGGCAGGTTAATCTTGGCAGGAACTGGAAATGAGAGAAATTGCGAAGAAAGTGTTATATCTTAGTTACATTTCAAAATGAGATAAATATGTTTGCATTGGTTTACAAGTCAGTGTTAGAAAACAATGATCTAGTTGGTGAAACTTGGTATCTGTGAGCTTACTTTCCACATCCAGAGAGACTGTAGCACATATGGAGCCTCCCTGATTGGTGGCCCTGATCTGGTACACAGTGGAGTCGTCATCATCAGCCTCGGTGATGACCAGCTGGTGGTAACCTCCCTTGAACTCCTGTATCTTAATCTTTTTGCCATCGGAGTGGACCTCCTTTCCTCGTCTGAACCATTTGATCACAGGCTTGGGCTGCCCTGTGATCTTGCAGACAAGGGTAGCATTGCTCTTGAACTTGACACTCATGTTCCTCAGCTCTTCCTTGAAAGCAGGAGCACGAATATCAACGGCTGTGGCTGGAACGATGGCGGCGGTCTCCTCGCTGAAGTCACTCTGTCCCCCTAGGTTTTCGCACTTCACACGGAAGATACACTCGACGCCCTCAGTCAGATGCTTGACGGAGAACACCGTCTGTTTGATCTCGTCTGTGGTCACCGGAGTCCAATCGCTCCATTCCTTCTTGTCCTTCTTGTGCTTCTTCTCAAGGCAATAACTCTTGATCTTGGAGCCGCCATCGCTGATTGGAGGTTTCCAGGAAACCACGCAGGAGTCCTTGGTGACTCCAGAAACAACTGGTGACAGAGGTGGTGATGGTTTCGCTGTGGACCAGAATATATGAAGCCATTGTCAGAACCTTTGCAGTAGGCATAAGTACCTCTTAACAAGTGGATTGATGCAGTGTATTACAGTGATATGCTTACATTGTAAGTCAAGAATGGATTGGTATTGGATTAAACTTACCCAGCTGGCTCTTGATCAGGATCGGGGATGCGAGTTCCAGTGGCTCACTGTTGCCATAGCGATTCTGGGCGTACACACGGAAGAAGTATCCGGCGCTGTCAATGAGGTTGGCCACACGGCAGGATATGCCACTGATGGATGATGACACCAGGTCCCACTCGGAGCCCTCCTTGTCCTCACGTTTCTCCACAATGTAGTTGGTAATCATGCAGCCTCCATCGTCCTTGGGAGCCTTCCAGCTGATGATGACGGAGTTCTTCAGGAGAGCATCCAGCACAATGGGACCCTGAGGGATCTCGGGTTTGTCTGGAAACAGTACAGATATAAATTATAAATCTCATACTTTTAGAAATCCATGCTTTACTGCACTCACTGCAATAAATGCACATGAACATACCGTAAATCTCGACATTGAATGCGGTGTCAGCCCTGCCGAAGTGGTTGTGCAGTCTGATCCTGTATTTGCCTCCATGAATTCTGCGCTGCACGTTCTTGATCACCAGGTGTGTGTAGTGCTCGGTGGTCTCAATGCTGGTGTCCTCTGTGTTCTCCAGGGTCTTTGCTCCATGCAGCCACATGATATCTGGCTCAGGACGGCCAATGTAGACGGCATGGATGCGCAGAGTAGATCCCAGGCCAGCGTAGTAGGTTTCCTTCAGCGGGTAATCAGGGTGGAAGGATGCAGCAGCCTCCAACACCAGAATGCCTGTAGTCTCGGCCTCTCCGGCGTCGTTGATGGCCTTGCAGGTGTACTCTCCCTCGTCCTCCTGCTGATCCGTCATAATAGACAACGAGTGGTTGCGGCCATCAGAGCTCATCTCATACTTGCGAGACTCAATAATCTCCTTGCTTGCATGATACCACTTGATGTCAGGGAGAGGTCTGCCAATAATCTGGCACTTCATGACGCCAGGCTGGCCAAGCTTGGCAGTTACTTCATCCATTTCCTTTCTCAGGCCTGGTTTAGTTTCCACTGCACATACAAAACAAGGATGAATATTTAGGAAAGGTTTGTTACATATAGTGAAGGTGAAAAGCAAGTCAGAAAAATGCTTCCAAATCATGTTTACACAGTATATTACAGTGTACTCACCACTCAGTTTGGTCTTGATGCATGTGGCAGTTCTACGAGGTCTACTCATTCCTGTCTCATTCTCAGCAAACACTCTGAACTCGTACTCTGTTGCCTCAGCCAGTCCAGGCATGGTGAACTCCTTTTCCTTCAGTCTCTGCTTGTTGGACTTCTTCCAGGTGCTCTCAATGGACTTCCTGTACTCCACCCAGTAGCCCAAGACCTCTTTTCCACCATCACACTCTGGTGCTTGCCAGCGGATGGTGATGAAGTTCTTTGTTACATTCACTGTGTCGATCTCGCCTGGTTGACTTGGTTTGTCTGGAAGAAAAGAAAACAAAAAAAGAATTGTTGACCTACTGAAACCAACAATAACCACTTTGCCTTTTTATTCTGGTGTTGTTTGAAAAACCTTACTGAGAGAGCGACAATTATTGGAAGTTGCCTTGATTAACTGATGATTGAAGAAAATACAATCAACTATAGTGATGCTATTCATCATCAGTAAGTGGAGACTCACCGAATGGATCCTTGCATGTGACCGGCTCAGACACAGGACCAGCCTCGCTCTCGCCGATGTTGTTGACAGCAACAATGCGGAACTGGTAATCTGCGTCAGGGGTGAGTCCAGGCAGAGTAAACATGGTGGAGGTGATCTTGGTCTGGTGTCGGGACCACGTTTCAGCTGACACCACCTTGTGCTCAACAAAGTAGCCAGTGATGGCAGAACCACCATCGTCTTTTGGTCTGGACCAGGCCAAGGCCACCGAGCTCTTGGTGACGTCCATGATCTCTGGTGGGGTGCTTGAAGGCTCAGGGGGACCTGGTTTAAAACAATGCAGAGTATTCTTTGAGTCATTACTAAATGGTCACATACTGTTTAAAGACTGAAGAAGAGGAACACTTACAGATAGGAGTCTGGGGTACCAGTGGCTGCTCTGACTTCAGAGAGGCGCTGATACCGAAGGAGTTTTCAGCTGTGACCTTGAAGTGGTACTCTGTGCCCTCCTTCAGGCTCTTGACAACCAGCTGAGTGTCAGTCACTCTGGAGTCCACGGTGTACCAGGCATTTCTGGCAACCTCGCGTCTTTCTACGATGTAACCCAGGATCTCTGAGCCACCGTCATCCGTGGGCATCTTCCAGGACACCTTAACAGAGTTGGCCTGAATCTCCTCGAAGACCAGTGGTCCCTCCGGAGCATTTGGGCGGCCGATGACCTTCACCTTGATTTGGGCCTTCTTCTTGCCAACCCTATTCTCCAGCAGGAGGTCGTACACTCCAGAATCACTCCTCTCAGCTCCCTTGATCACCAGCTCACTGGTGTCCTCCGTGGAGGCGATCATGGCCTTGGTGGAGACTGTGCCACTATCCTTGGACCACTTGCAGGTTGGATGAGGTTTACCCTTGATGGGCACAGATAGTCTAACCACACCTCCATGGCGTACGACGTACACGTCTTTGTATTTCAGCTCAAGGTCATAGTCAGGAGATTCTGGAGGGCAATGATAGTTACCCAAGTTAGTTAAATTCTACATTAGTTTTAAAAAAATACAAGTGACAGCAGGTAGTTCATGTCCTTACCAAGCATCTCAGTCACAGCCACAGTTCCAGGGACTTCAGCAGGCTCTCCAGAGCCGCCGGCATTGCATGCCATCACACGGAATTTGAACTCCTCTCCTTGTGGCATTTTGGTCAGTGTGTACTCGCAGATTAAAGATGGTGTGGTGTTGCACTTGATCCAAGTCATGGTTCCCACCTTCTGCATCTCAATCAGGTAACCATCCACCCTTGCATCTCCCTCATCATCGGGAGGACTCCAAGCCAGCGACACAGAGGATTTGGTGGTATCAGTGATCCTTGGGTTCTGAGGACAGCCAGGTGGATCTGAGCCAGGAAGAAAAGCATGTCAGTACGTTTAGCTGCTGCTACACAATATATAATGAGTCTGTGACTTTTGGTGCCACCCCACTGTAACTATGAATTCAGTTTTATCTGAACATTTTAATATAACAAGGCTTTCTTTGAAACGGTTGTCTTACCGATGGGATCTGTTGCCACTGCTGGTTTGGATAGCAGACTGGGTTTGCTAAGTCCTCTGGCGTTGATGGCAGTGATTCTGTGTTCATACTCCAGGCCCTCAATGAGCTCCGTCGACCTGTATCTGGTCATGGTGATGGGATTCTTGTTGGCACGCACCCATCTGTCAGACCTGACTTCTTTGCGCTCGATGATGTATCCAGAAACCTCAAGGCCGCCGTCTTCATCTGGCGGGTTCCAGGCCACGGTCATGCCATCACGAGAAACATCAAAGATGGTGGGACGGCCAGGAAGTCCAGGCACATCTGTGGAGGAGGAGAAACATGTTACCATACCAGTCTGTCTGTATAATCACATTAGATGATTCTGTGACCTTAAAAAGAGCAAGTCTTACTCGTCAAGCTCCTACAGGTGATGATCTCAGTTTGAAGGAATTCTCCAGTGCCGTAGCGATTAATGGCAGCAGCACGGAAGACGTACTCATCTCCCTCATTCAGCTTCTCAAACTTGAAGGTTGGTCGGCTAACAGATTCGCAGATGGGCACCCAGCCGGGCCGGTGAGCATCACGCTGCTCCACCACGTAGCCACTGATGGGAGCCCCGCCATCTCTGGCTGGAGGATCCCAGCTGCAGCTGACGGTGGTGGCATCAATCTCATCAATCCTGATGGGTCCCTGTGGTTCATCAGGTTTAGCTGGTAAAAGGGGATTTACAGGATTAATCGTTACAGTCAACTTGATGGCCTGAAACATAAACGTTAATACAATATTTGGTCTTGATTGCCCTTATATTGTATATTTAGAAATTACTTTATTGTAACCTGCTCTTGATGAGCATCAGCAATACGTCATGAAGCTAAATAACAAAAGAGGGATGGTTCCTTACAGAGAATGATGACCTTGATGACCTCGGTGATAACACCGACAGCGTTCTTGACCTCCAGGGAGTAGTCACCGGTGTCGTCGATAGTGGTCTCGGACACGGCTAGTTTGGAGAACTTGCCAGTGCTCTTGATCTTGACACGATCTGTGTTTTTCAGCTTGTTATCTCTGAAGTACCAGGAGCAGATTGGAGGAGGCCTGCCAACGATGGGCAGGTCCAACTCCAGAGTCTTGCCGGCCAGGACGTTGACGACCTTCTGAGGAATACTGGAGAAGTCCACCACAGGCATGACTGGGAAAGAAAAAGGAGGGATGGAAAAATAATGTAACTATAGTTTGCATCCCACTTTGGTTAGTAACTAGATTATGAACTGAGCTGTGATGTTTTGCTAAATGTCACAGCTGGACAGTATTTCCCTTGGTTAAAGAGCTAAGGGACAGCAGGGTGCAGTGTTTTTAGTGAATGTTTCTGCTGTTACCTCTCTGTTCCTGTACAGTGATGGCAGTAACAAGCTCTTTGGGCTCGCTGGCTCCTCTGCTGTTGATGGCTCTGATTCTAAACAAGTACTGCTCACTCTCGTTCAGCTTCTCGATGGTGTGCTCAAAGTCAGTGGTCTTCAGCGTGGCCACTTTCATCCACTTGTCGGTGCCAAACTTGCAGGCTTCAATGACGTAGCCCGTCAGTCTGCTGCCACCGTCGTGCTCAGGCTTCTCCCAGCCCAGGACGACGGTGCTCTTGGTGACGTCGATCATCTCCAGCTTGTTTGGCGGCAAAGGCACCTCGCAAACCAGGATGACGTCGGGAGTCTCGCAGGGCTCACCGATACCATAGATGTTCTCAGGGAGGACCCGGAAGTAGTACAGCATGCCCTCAATGAGGCCGTCGATCTTGTAAGAGGTCTTACTGCACTTGGAAGTGACGGTCTTGTAGGCTCTCATGGATGCCTCACGCCTCTCAATGATGTAGTTGTTGACAGGAGCACCGCCATCCACAGTTGGGGCTTCCCAAGAAATGGTTGTAGACTCCTTGGTCAGCTCCTTGATCTTGATTGCTCCAGTTGGTCCAGGAGTATCTGACAATACGATTATATGTTGTCAATATATAACGTTTCCAAAAGCTACTGTAACAAGACACAAGATACAAAAAAGAAATGCTCTATGTAATATGACAATTCAGTTCAGTGACATCTTCATCAACTTACCATAGACCTTGACCAGAATGTTGACTTCCTGTTTCCCGGCAGAATTCTCGGCTACCAGTGTGTACTTGCCAGCGTCGTAGCGGTGAACCCTATCAATGATGAGTGTGGTGGACTTGGCGGTGACGTCGATGAAGCCTCTGTTGTGGAGGTCAACACCAGGTTTGCTCCAGGTGATGGCGGGAGCGGGACGACCAGTAACGTTCACCAACAGGCGGAGGGATCCACCAGCGCGCAGGCAGATGGTCTTCTTCAGGTCATCGTGCAGCTCAAAGTCAGGAGTTTCTGTGTGAGAAAGAAATTATTAATAAATAGTTACGTTGGCAATATAAATGTTAACACATCATGAAAGACTTACTTAATCATATTTACGTTATTGAAAGAAGAAAAGTCAAGAGTAAAACCAAATTTAAACCTGGTGTGCATGTTGATTTTGTGTGTGAATGGGATTTTGGATTAAAATGTTAAGTCATTGGTAGCTTATTTGCTAATTCCTTTCCTTTATAAAGAAGTATAAAGGAACATATATATGTTATATCTCATCTCTATAAAGGTAACGTCCTTACCAATTCTCTCCACGGGCTCAGTCTCAGCACATGGCTCACTGAAGTCTCCTGTGCCGTTGATGTTGATGCCGGCCACTCTGAAGCAGTACTTCTTGCCTGCAGAGAGTCCGGTCACCACGTGCTCTGCAACACGCACAGTCTTCTCATGGGCCTTCTTCCATTCCTCTGCTCCGGCTTCCTGCATCTCCAGGATGTAGCCCATCACTTCAGCTCCTCCGTCCTCCACGGGGCGGGACCAGGCCAGGCTGATGCTGTCGGCGTGAGTGTCGATGATACGAGGGATAGAGGGAGGAGCAGGGGTGCCTGAGGGGGGAAGAGACGGGAGATCAATGGATCTGTGATATCTGTAGGGATATACTGATGTGTTCTTAGGCATGGTTAGCCATTAGTCATGTGATAGATCTGAACCAACTGGACTTACATGTTGGCACTCTGCAGACAACATACAGAGAAACCTCGCTGGGCTCGCTCTCTCCGGCCTTATTGATGGCCGTCACTCTGAACTGGTAGATGTTGCCTTCGGTCAAGCCGGACACCTTCAGCATGGTGTCCAGGAAAGCTCCGTCCCGGTTCACCTTCACCCAGCGGGCACTCTTTCTCTCACGCCTCTCCACCAGGTAGTGCATCAGCGGGCTGCCGCCATCGCTCTCTGGCTTCAGCCACTCGATGGTGGCAAAGTCCTTTCCTGACACCAGGATCTCTGGAGCGCCAGGAGGAGTTGGCACAGCTGGAGGACAGGAAAGGCAATTCAGTGTTAGAACTTATGAGAATTGAATTTGTTGTTTTTACCTTTAAGTGTAATAGTTTGCGAGTACGTTTGCTCTCGGAGGTTTTGTCTTGCTTTCATCTTAGTGGGATCCTTGTTTTAAGATGAAAGAGCAGGATCTGATGATATTATCAACAATAATCACTTACTGAAAGTGTTTCTGGCAACCATGGGCTCAGACTGCAAGAGGACTCCAGCTCCGTATTTGTTGACTCCCCGGACTCTGAACAAGTACTCTGTGTTCTTGAACAGTCCTGTGATGTTGCAGGTCAGCTCTTTGCACTCGGCGTGCATGATGACCCAGTTGAGTCTGTTGGTGTCTCGCCTCTCCGCGATGTAGTGGGAGATGTCGTCACCGCCGTCCTCGAGAGGAGGCTTCCAGCTCAGTGTGCACGACTCCTCTGTGATCTTGCTGATCTCAACGCAGCCTTCACATACTCCAGGGGTGTCTGGAAAGAAACAGGTGAGCTCATTGTCATACTCTCAAGATAACTATGACAAACTAATACTTGAAGTGTAATCTGCAATGCTAAAAAAACAAAGCGTTCTCTCTTACCAAGCACTTTGACGTTGACCTCAGCAGTCTTGGTTCCACTCACGTTCCGGACCGTGAGGATGTACTTTCCAGTGTCTTCTCTGTCACAGAACTTGATGATGGCCATGGCCTTGGTGTTGGTGTATTGCAGGTGGTACTTTTCACACAACTCCAGATCCCTGCTGCCCTTTGACCAGGAAGCCTTGGGGTCAGGTCTGCCTCCCACTGCAGCGTCCAGAACCAGGTCTGAACCAGCTCTGACCGTGACGGTTTCGGACAGGAGTTTGCTGTCCAGTTGGGCCTTTGGAGGCTCTGTTGGGTGGTAAAAAGGAACATGATTATGCACATTTAATTCATTCAACAAGGGGTTGCTCACGCTAACTTAGCAGGACACATTAGACCTTTTCATCTTCATGTTATTGTTTTATGAAATACTTCATTGGGATTTATTGATGGTATTGTATCACAATCCGGGATGCAGATCTTACCGAAGTCGGTCTTGCACTGCACAGATCCAGTGGATGCTGAGGGGATGCTGAAGACCTGGTTGGCATTTTTGGCGATGACTCTGAACTCATAGGGCTCTCCTTCTCCCAGGGCGGTAACGGTGTAGAACGTGTCCACCACATTGGTGTAGTTACATTTGAGCCAGCGGCCTTCACCGGTCAAAGTGTACGGCTTACGCTCAATGATGTAGCCCACAATCGGACTACCACCATCATTCAGTGGAGCCGACCATTTGAGGGACACGGTGGATCTTGTAACGTTTGTGACTTCTGGCTTACTTGGTGAATCTAAAAACAGATCAGACATGTTGGATTAATGAAGTATTAACTAGAAAGCTGCTGGATAGCGTGATCCTAAACTGCTAAAACTCACCAACTGGGTTTTGAGCGACTGCTCCCTTGGAGGCCTCGCTGGCTTTGCTCAGTCCAGCACTGTTCATGGCATAAACCCTAAACTGGTACTCTAGGCCTTCAACCAATCCCTCCATCCTGCAGTAGCAGTCAAAGCAAGGGATCTTGTTCTCCCTCACCCACAGGATATTGTTCCTTTCCTTCTTCTCGATCCAGTAGCCTGTCACCTTGCTTCCGCCATCATGGTAAGGCTCCTCCCATTTTAGGGTCAGTGTGTTAGCAGTGACATTGCAGACTGAAGGCCTTGTTGGCGGGCCAGGAGGTGCTGTGATTAAAAAAGGGATTTTGTCATAATGTCACAGTCACCTTAATGCTAGCCTGATTTGGTAGAATACTTTTTGCAGATATTAACAGTCTAACAAATGCTTAAAAAGTATATTCTTTATTATTCATGTATTGTGTTATATTTGTGGAGTAGTACTTACTGAAAGGATGCTCTGCAACAATAGTCTCAGACTCAGTGTGCTTGCTGACACCAAATCTGTTCTCAGCAGAGACCCTGAATGTGTACTGCATGTACTTGGTCAAGTGACTGACATCGAGAGTCGTGCGCTTAACGCTAGAGTTGATCAGCTGCCAGGCGGTGGAGCCGGACTCACGCTTCTCCACGATGTAGTTGGTGATTGCAGTGCCACCATCATCCTCTGGTGGTTGCCAGTTGATGACGCAGGACTCAGAGGTGATGGAGGAGATTTCGATGGGTCCGGTTGGAGGAGTGGGTCTACCTGTGACATTAACTTCAATAGTGAAGGTCCTGGTTCCTGCCGCGTTCTCCAGAGTCAGGTAGTATTTACCACCATCTCCTCTCATGGCCTCCTTGACTGAGATGCTGGTTCTGTCCTTCGTTGTTTGGATGGAGACTCTGTCGGAGTTCTTCAGCCTCATCTCTTCCAGCTTCCAGGTGACCTTAGGAGCAGGTCTTCCACTGATGGGAACATCAATGATGAAGGTTCTGCCTGAACTACATGTGATGAGCTGGTTGGTGATCTCACTGAGGTCAGCAGCAGGTTCAATGTGAGGCTCTTTGACCAGCACAGGAACCAGAGTTTCCCTGGGTGTGCTGGAACCAGATTCATTCTTGGCCTTCACACGGAAGTCATACTCATCACCCTTGTTGAGCTTTTCAACCACATAGGTGAGATTACTGGTGTTGGCAACCACTACCCACTTGTCTGTACCCTTTGCCTTGGCCTCAATGACGTAACACTGGATGCGGCTCCCGCCATCATGCTCTGGCTTCAGCCAGCCCAGGGACACAGAGCTGTCTGTGGTGTCCAGGATGTCCATTCTCTTTGGAGATGCTGGCTCTGCGGTGGCAATGACAGGCTCAGTGAGCTCAAACGCCTCACCCACACCGTGCTGGTTCTCGGCTGAGACCCTGAAGAAGTATGGCACGCCCTCCAGCAGGTCCTGGATCTTCAGGATATGCTCCTTGCATTTGCCACCAGACTGCTGCCATGTGCGGCGGCTAGCCTCGCGCCTCTCAACGATAAAGTGATGGATTCGTGCTCCACCGTCATTGAGAGGAGGCTCCCAGATAAGTGTGACCGAGCCCCTGGACACCTCCTTTAAAACAACACCTTGTGGAGGTCCAGGAGTGTCCATGACCTTCACAGTGAATGTAACGGCCTTGCTGCCACCAGCGTTCTCCAGGTTAACAGTGTATTTGCCTGTATCATTTCTTGAGCAGTTCTCAATGCTTAGAGAACTGTAGCCGTCTGTAGTTGTGACCTCTGACATGACGCCCAGCTCGCCTTCTTCCTTCACCCAGGTGGCATTGGGAATTGGCTTTCCTCTGAAGTGAATGCCCAAGCACACTGAGTTTCCAGGCTTGACAATGTGTGTCTGCCTGAAGGTGGCGTCAATATCCACCTGTGGTGGCGTCAGCCTGTCCACAGCCTGAGCAGGCTCTGGAATCTCCTTGTCCTCGCCTCTACCCACATGGTTTATAGCTGCAACATGGAACCTGTACTCCGCTCCTGTCTGGAGACCAGTCACTGTGTAATTAGTTTCTGCCACCAGCTCCTCATTTACTCTCTTCCATTCGGTCTCTTCTCCCTTCACCATTTCAATAATGTAGCCCAGGATCTCCATGCCTCCGTCGTCAGCAGGCCTGGACCATTCCAGGCTGATGGAGGTGTTGGTCGAGTCAGAGACACAGACCACAGATGGAGCACATGGGATATCCTTTGGCTCGGCGGCTTTGATAGGCATGGAGATGTTGCTAGGAGCTCCAACACCAGCATCATTCACGGCCATGACTCGGAACTCGTACTCCATATCCTCCGTCAGGTGGAGCACCTTGTGAGCACATTCAACGAGGGGCTTCTTGGTAGTCACCTTGTAGAACCGGACAGTTTTCTTTTCCCGTTTCTCCAGGAGGTAATACTGAATGGGGTTTCCTCCGTCAGATGTTGCCGCTGTCCAGGACAGTGTGATGCTCTCTCCTGTCGTCTCAGTAGCATCAGGAGTGCCTGGAGCATCAGGAGTAGCTGAGGGAAACGATTTTGATAGATTAGTGCATTATTTGTAAAATAAAGAAAACTGAAACATAAATATCACATTTAAAAAAAGACTGTCCAAGTTTCCACTTACTGTATTGCATCTGTGCAATGATGGGGCTGGACTCCAAAGGTCTGCCAACTCCAAACTTGTTAACAGCAGAGGCCCTGAACTGGTACTCATTTGTCTTAATGAGCTTGGTTACATTGAAGGTGCACTCTGTACATTCATCAGACACCAAAGACCAGGAGATCTTGGCAGTCTCGCGCTTCTCGATGATGTAATGCGTAATCTCTGAGCAGCCGTCGTTCTTTGGTTGGTTCCAAGTCAGAGTGCATTTACCCTCTGAGATGTTGCTGAACGTGATGGGTCCCACCGGCTCCCCAGGTGTGTCTGTATCACACGGGAGTGGGAGATTGAAGTTAGAACATAAATAAATAAAGGAGTGTACAACAGCACTGTGTTATAAGAGTAAAACTGTCAAAACTGCGTACCTTGGACTTGAACAAGGATGCCCTCCTTCCTGCTTCCAGACCCGTTAGTGGCCTCCACGGTGTAGTGGCCACTGTGTGTACGATCAGCGTCTCTGACGGACAGGGTGCTGGATCCAGCAACATTGATGATGTCCATCATCTTTTTGGTGACCTCCACATCGTCTCTGAACCAGACGACTTTGGGAACAGGACGTCCAGTGATGGTAACCTTGAGCCTAATGTTGTCTCCTGCTTTGACCGTCAGACCCTCGAAGTACTCTGGGCCAAACTCAATGTTTGGAGTAGCTAGTTTAAAGGAAATGGGAATGCATTAGGACAGTACTTAGCTAAAAACTTGACAACTCAACGTTGAATGACAAAGAAATGGTGGGGAACACATTCAAACTGCTAATATTACAGTCATCCTCCAAGTTCTTTTTACTCACCGTTCTCACATCTGACCACAATCAAGCCCGAGGAGTTGGAGGGAGGACTGACTACACCGATTGCATTCCTGGCCGTCACTTTGAACTCATAGCGTTCATTTGTTGCCAACCCAGTGACGGTGTACTGGCAGTCGTGTACCTCAGACAAGTTGGCCTTGAACCAGCGTCCATGTCCTTGGCGTTTCTCAATGCTGTAGCTGGTAATCTTGCTACCACCATCACGTTTGGGGGCATCCCATTTCAGTGTCACTGAGTCACTTGTCACATCAATGTAGTCGGGCTGACCAGGAGGATCTGGAAGAAATCAGATGAAGCTTTGAATTTATTTTTGCTAAAGTGTTTTGTTAAGAACTATAGCTATTATTCCAATATGCTGCATGTTATAAGTTTATCAAAGAAACAAAATAATATAATGGTCTAAATCTGCACTCACCAACAGGACTGACAGCCATGATTGGCTTGCTCTCGTCACTCATTCGGCTGAGGCCAGCATCATTCTGGGCGTAGACTCTGAAGGAGTACTCGAGACCTTCAATGAGCTCCGAGATTCTGTAATCTGTTTCTTTGATCAGCATAGTGTTCACCTTTTGCCACATGATGCTGTTCTTTTCCCTCTTCTCCACATGGAAGCCCTGGATGGGGGTACCGCCGTCATAGATGGGCTGCTCCCACTGGATGGTCATGCCATCGTTGGTGACATTGTACACAACAGGCTTGCCTGGCGGGCCTGGAGGCCTGAACTGGTGCTTGGCAATAACCATCTGGGAGATAAGAGGCTCGCTGACACCGTATCTGTTCTCAGCACGCACTCTGAACTGGTACTGGATACTCTTGATTAGGTTGGCGACCTTGAACTGAGTATCCTCTACACTGGAGCAGGCCATCTTCCAGTCAGACTGGGAGGTGTCACGCTTCTCTACAGCGTAGCAGGAGATGTCTCCACCACCGTCGTCATTGGGTTCATCCCAGGAGATCATGATGCTCTCAGCTCTCACTTCATCCAGGCGGATGGGTCCAACAGGCTTTGATGGAGGTCCAAGTGTGGCAACATAGATGTGGACGGATTTCCTGTAGACTTTATTGTCAAGGGTCAGAGTGTATTTACCTTCATTCTCCTTGGTTACGTTCTTAATCATTAGAGTGGCTTTGTTTTCTGTCTTCTTAAAGCGGATTAGTTCACTCTCCTTTAGAGGCATGTTGTCCTTCAGCCACAGGATAGAAGGTTTAGGTTTACCTATGTATGGCAGCTCGATGTGCACATTGTGACCCAGACGAACATTGATACGGCCACCTGGGTACTCTGCGAGGCTTGCCTCAGGTGTGATAATGTAGTCAATAACCTTGATCGGCCCAATCTCAACAAAGTCGCCCTGTCCCTTCTCATTCCTGGCAGCAACTCTGAAGAACACCTCTGAGTGCTCCTTGAGTTTCTTGACTTCAAACTCACACGGTCTGCTGGTCCCTCCCAAAGACCATTCCTGGTCCTTGAGCTTCTGCTCAATGACGTAGTCAGAGATGATGCTTCCGCCGTCGTAATCGGGCTTCAGCCACTGCAGAGTGACAGAGGTCTTTGATGAATCCTTCATAGAAACCTCCTTGACTGGACCTGGAGTCTCTGTGGCCTTCACAGGCTCAAGTGTGTCACATGGATCACCAACACCGTTCTCATTCTCTGCTAACACGCGGAAGAAGAAGGATGTCTTCTCTGAGAGGTCTTCAATGGTGTATGTTGTGTCTGTGCATTTGCTTGCCACTGCAGAGTAGGATCTCTTGGAAGAGTCCCTTTTCTCAACAATGTAGTTTGTGATCTCAGCACCGCCGTCGAGAAGTGGAGGCTCCCAGCAGAGAGTAACCTTTCCACGGGTCACGTCCTTCAGGACCAGGGTCTTGCACTGAGCTGGAGTATCCTGGACCTTCATGGACAGGGTTAGTGACCTTGGCTCTCCGACACCATTCTCTATCTTCACAGTGTACTTTCCGGTGTCCAGCCTGGTCACCTCACGCATCACAAGAACTGTGGTGGTGTCCGAGTGGTGGAACTCGTATTTGGGGTCCCGGTCGATGCATTCTTCTCCCTTACTCCAGGAAGCAGTGGGAGCAGGTCTGCCCTTCAGAGGAACAGACAGCTCCACATCCTTGCCAGCCTTCACAATATAGTGAGTTCTCATGGCCACATCTGAGTCGATCTGGGCCGCCTCTGTGAAAGTCATGAACAATACACATTGTCACATTCTAAAAATGAACTAGACATATGTGTTACATACTGAACATACTGAACATTTTCAATATCTTTGATTAATTTACCCAGGATGTCCTTAGCTTGCACAGGCTCCGTCATCTCCAGAGGCTCTCCATGGCCAGCACAGTTGACAGCAGAGACTCTGAAGAAGTAGTTGACATCTGGTTTTAAGTCGTGAACTGTGTATTCTGTTGTCTTGACCTCTCCCCTGGAGGTAATCATAGCCCATTCTGTCTCTCCCTCAACAAGCTTCTCCACCATGTAGCTGGTGACCTCACTGCCTCCATCCCATTCTGGCTTGGACCAGCCTAAGGTGATGGATGTCTTGGTGGAGTCTACCACCTTCAGCTTGCAAGGCTCATCTGGTGGATCTGTTAGTAGAATGTATTTGTTTAATGGGAGTGTATTGTATTTATCTCTCTTGTTTTTGTTGGAAATCTGTGAATTTTAGACCACTTACCAACTGGGTCAGCAGCCTTGTAGTAGTCTGATGCATCAGAGAACGGACCCTCTCCGGCCCTGTTAATGGCACAGATGCGATACTGGTACTCGTTTCCTTCTGTCAGATGGTAGACGGTCTGTTTGATGCCAGCGACAGGGTCTTTGTAAACTCTGATCCAGCGTAAGCTCTTCTTGTCGCGTCTCTCCAGGTAGTAGCCCGTCACTGTACTACCTCCGTCTACACCTGGCTTGTCCCATTCCACCACCATGGTGGACTTTGTGATGGTATTCACCTCAGGAGTATGAGGCTGCCCAGGAGTTACTATAGAAATTTAGAACATAAATGTTAAGAAATTACCAAATTAAATCAAAGAATTTGTAAAAAACAGTGCTGCAGAGTAATGTATTTAATGTATGTAGAGTGTTACCTAAACAGCAAAACTCTAAGAACTAGAAAACACACACTCACACTTACATGAACAATCCAATTCACAGCATCCTACAGCCCAAAACTTACCAAAGGCGTTCTTCGCGATGACCGGCTCCGACACCAGTGGCTCTCCAACGCCGCACTTATTAACGGCCATTACACGGAACACATACTCATTTCCACGCAGTAGCTTGCTGACGGTGACGTATGTCTCCTCGTGTTGGTCTGAAATTGTCGACCAGACCACTCGGCTGGTTTCACGCCTCTCAACAATGTAGTGGGTCACCTGGAACCCTCCCTGGTCAGACTCGGGCACAGGCTGCCAGCTGAAGGTCATCTTGTCTGCTGTGATGGAGTTGAATACAATGGCACCGGCTGGGATTCCAGGTTTGTCTAAGGGAGGTAAAAGAAAGTGCATATGATCATAAAATACAGGAAAGATTGAAGATTATCACATTAGAGCATCTCCATTTACATTTGATATATTCAGAATTATGGAAATATGAAAAGGTGAGGCAAGAATTTCTAAATACCTAGGATTTCAATCCTGATGTTTGCAGATGCTGAGCCCAGAACGTTCTTGATCTTGACCTCATAAGAGCCGGTGTTAAGGCGAGCAGCATCCTTGATCAGCACTGCAGAGGAGTCGGTGGTGCTTTCAATAGACAGGGTAGAAGTTGCTACCAGCTCCTTTCCGTCCTTGAGCCACTCAATGGTTGGCAGAGGCTTGGCGATGATTCCAACTTGGAGCTTAACTGAAGTTCCAGCCTTGTACTGAACCACATCCAGATACTCTGGAGGAAGGTCAATAGCAGGGGCACCTGTGGGACACGGGATATCGATATAAGTAAGGTATAAATAAATCCAATACAATTAAACAAGACATGCAAACAGAGATCAAATACTCACCACATGAGTCCACACAAGTGACTGGGCCAGCAACGAGCGACGGGTTGCTGACGGACCCAACAGCGTTCTTGGCGTATACCCTGAACTCATAAGACTCATCCTGGTTCAGTCCAGAAACAGTGAAGCCCATCTCAATGATGTTTGTGAAGTTGGCCTTCACCCATCTGTCACTGGGAGCTTCCCTCCTCTCCACACTGTAGCCGGAAATCTTGCTGCCACCATCGTATGGAGGCCTCTGCCAGGCCAGTCTGACTGAGTTCTTGGTGACTTCTGTGATATGGACATTTGCTGGGGGCTCTGCAACATTAAATTGTGAAAGATGCAACTTTAGTGAAACAACAGTCTTAGCGTAAGCTCTTATGTTATTAAATGCTATGCGTCTCCTTAAAGCTGGAGACAGAGATCCAAATTAAAATCACTTACCGCAGGCATCAATAGCAAGCACCTCTTCAGAGGTCTTGCTCATCTTTCCAATACCGGCGGCATTTTCAGCTGCCACCTTGAATTCATAGAAGAGGCCAGGGCAGATGTTTGTGATTCGCCACTGGTTTCCTGAGATCGGTGTCTTATTGACCTTCTGCCAGAGGATGCTGCTTCTCTCCTTCATCTGGAGATGATAGCCAATGACAGTGTTTCCACCATCATTGACTGGCTCATTCCAGCAGACGGTGAGGCTCTCTCTGGATACAAAGCCGAGCCATGGTGTGGATGGAGGCCCAGGGTTGGCTGCAATGGACAACAGTCATGTTAATGTTTCTTTAGAAAGATCATCCTTATAAAGGTGTCAAAGGAAATGGATAATTAAGAGTAAGACACACACACTCACTCACGCGCACGCACACTATTACTTACTGTATGGAAGCTTTATCATGATTGGCTTGGTGTCAATATGGTCACTGACACCAAAGCGGTTCTCAGCCTTGATCCTGAACTGAAACTCCTCTCCCTTGGTCAGCTTAGTCACCTTGATTAAGCTTCTGGCAATGCTAGTTGACACCTCTGCCCAGTTAGGAGTGCTGGTTTCACGTTTCAGAACAATGTAGTTGGTAACAGGACTGCCGCCATCATACTCTGGAACCGCCCATTTCAGACATACTGTGGTTTCTCCGACCTCACCGACCTCGATTGGACCAATAGGAGGTCCGGGTCTGTCCAGCACAACGAAGATAAGGAAGATCTTGGTGGTACCTCCCGCATTAGAGGCAGTAACTTCATATTTGCCAGCGTCACTTGAAATGCTTTCATTTAGGGTGATGATTAAACTGTCTGGAGTAAGTTCAGTGAGCAGCCTCTTGGATCCCTTGATAACAACATTGTTCTTGGACATGGTCACCTTAGGCATGGGCCTGGCATTGAGAGGAATCTCAAAGGTTAGGTTGGATCCTGCTCTCACATACACTGTATTCTTGGGGTAGTTCTTCAGGTCAAATTCAGGAGCCTCTGTTTAAGAAGAAGACATCAATGTGATAATTAATGTCATATTCACAAATTCCATGGCTTTTCAAAAGTACCTATACATTCATAGTCATTATTTTATATCATGTATACCTTTGAAGGAAAATAAATAAATTCGTAACAATATCTTGTTTTCTGGGGAAAAAAACTAAATAACTAAAATCAAAATGTCAAAAGATAATACCATGTATTTCTTTGACGATAACGGGTACGATCATCTCCTTTGGTTCACTGAGTCCTGCATGGTTCTCGGCACGGACTCTAAAGTAGTACTCAGCACACTCCCTCAGGCTCTTGATGGTGTGGGTCATGGTCTTCACAGTGGCACACTTCACCCACTTGGTCTGTCCCTTCTCCAGGGCATCAATGAGGTACCCAGTGACTCTGCTACCGCCATCGTATTCTGGTCTTGTCCAGGCAATCGTAACGTTATCCTTGGTAACATTTGTAACTCCCAGTTTCATGGGAGCACTTGGTACCTCTGTAAAAGACAGTGGGAGATTTCATGAGGCACATTTTGTTGAATGGTAAATATCGTAAGAATCAATTTCACAGCTTCTACATTTAAAAAAAGTGTCAGTTCACTACATTACCTGTAATCTTTGTTCCAGCCTTGGCCTCCTGAGGGACACCTACTCCATACTCATTTTCTCCAATAACTCTGAAGTAATACATGGCTCCCTCCTGCAAGTCGTTCACCTTAAATGTAAATGCGTGGCAGTTGCTGGTCACAGACACCCAAGCCTTCTTACTGGCCTCACGTTTTTCAACATGGTAGGCCTTCACGGCATCACCGCCATCATTCTCTGGAGCTTCCCAACTGAGGGTTGCAGAATCCCTGGTCACTGCTGAAACTTTAACGTTGACAGGAGGTCCAGGAGAGTCAAGCACCTTGACAACCATGGGCAATGTTGCTGTTCCCAGTGGCGATTCAATAGTGACGGAGTACTCTCCAGAGTCGTTTCTGGTGGACTTTTCAATGGTCAGTGAAGTGCTTGATTCTGTTGATTCAATGGTTCCTCTGACCTTTAGATCAACACCTTCCCTGGCCCATGCCACTGATGGCACAGGTTTGCCCTTGAATGGTACCTTGAGAGTAAATGCTGTGCCATGCTTGACAATAAGTACTTTACGCATCTCAATGTCAACATCAAATGATGGCTCTGCAGTTCTGTCCATTGCTGTGGCTGCATCTGAATATGCACTACGCACACTGCTGGCAACTTTGTTTATTGCCTTGACACAGAATTCATATTCTGCATCTGTCTTTAGTCCAGTGATCGTGAACTCCAAGCTCTTGGTAAGAGGGATAGCCTCAACCCATCTTGCTAGTTCTTCGGGTGATTCAGGTACCTCCTCTTCCTCTTCCTCCTCCTCCTCCTCATATTCTTCCTCTTCTCCAACAACCTCTGGCTCTGGTTTGTGGATGTACTCTCTGTATTCTACACTGTATCCAAGAATCGGAGTACCACCATCATGTCTTGGTGATTTCCAGACAATGGACACACTTTCCTTGGTTGAACTGACGATCTTTGGCTTGGTTGGGCGAGAAGGCACAACCAGAGGATCGACTGCTCTGAATGATGCAGATCGTTCACTTGGAGGACTGAGACCAGCCTCATTTTCAGCATAGACTCTGAAGTCATACTCACAACCCTGGCGCAGTTTGGTTGCTACTGTGGTATATTCAACAACGGGCTCTCTGTTCACACGGACCCAGCGCATACCAGTCTTCTCACGGCGCTCAATCACATATCCAGTGATGGGGGTGCCTCCATCATTGGCTGGCTTGCACCAGGTGAGGGTCATTGAATCACCAGTTATGGCAGTGACATCAACATTAGTTGGAGCAGTGGCAAAAGTGTATGGATCTGTGATCTTTACAGCATCACATTCCAGAGCCTCACCAAGTCCATTCTTGTTGACAGCCAAAACCCTGAAGATATATTCGTTGCCCTTGAGCAGTCCTGTGACTTTGAGGTATGTTTTTGAGACGTCTCCCTTCACCACTGTCCATGCCAAGCGGCTCGTCTCACGCTTCTCAACAACGTAATGTGTGATGTCAGCACCACCGGTTTCCTGAGGAGGACCCCATGACAGAGTGCATGCTTCAGCTGTGAGACCTGTGATCTGCAGAGGCCCTGCTGAGGGTCCTGGCTTATCTAGAATCACACAATTTATTGGCATGGTAACTGTTCCGCCAATATTCTGTAAAGTCAGAACATACTGTCCAGAATCTTTTCTGATGCTATCCTTCACAATGACAGAAGTGCTGGTATCTGTGGAAACAATCTGGATTCTGGCTCTCAGCTCAATCTCTTTGCCATCCTTGGTCCAGGAAATGACAGGGGCAGGACGTCCAGCAAGGTCAGCATTAATCTTCAGAGTTTCCCCTGCTTTCACAAGCAATGTCTCTCTGAACTTGACATCCATCATAATGCGTGGTGGATCTACATCATCCTTGACAGTGATGGAGCCAGTGGTGTCAGATGGTTCACTGAACAATCCAGCTGCATTCTTAGCAATGACACGGAAGTCATACTGACTGTTCTCTGTAAGGCCTGTTGCATCGTAGCGGGTCTCAGGCACATTGGTGAAGTTGCACCTTGTCCAGCGTCCTTCAGGAAGATCTCTGCGTTCAATGGTGTAGCCAGAAACCTTGGCTCCACCATCATACTCTGGTTTATCCCAAGACAAGGAGACAGATGTTCTGGTAACAGCAGTGACCACAGGTGTGCCTGGCGGGTCACAAGGATCTCTGGCTGCTACAGCTTCACAGGTCTTGCTACATTTACCGATACCAGATATATTTTCAGCATAAACACGGTATTCATACATCATGCCCTCTTCAATTCCAATGACTTTGTATTCTGTGTCTTTAATCATTCCTCTGTTCATCTTTGTCCAAAGAATGCTGGAACGCTCCTTCCTCTCCAGATGGTAGCCCACAACAGGACTGCCACCATCAATGACTGGCTCATTCCAAATCACCAACATGAAAGACTTGGTGGCCAACTTCACTACAGGTGTGGAAGGAGGTCCAGGTTGTTTGAAGTTATATTGAGCAGTGATTCCAGGTGAATCCACATATGTACTCTTTCCATAACGGTTGACTGCATAGATGCGGAATTGGTACTCCGCTCCGTGTGTCAGGCGGCCAGCCTTGAAAGATGTTCTGGCAACATTACTTGCTACCATCTGCCATTCTTGGGTGTTTGTGTCTCTCTTCTCCACAATATAATTACTGATGGAGCAGCCGCCATCATAATCTGGTGGAGACCAGGACAGTGTGATGCTGTCTGATGTCACCGAATCCACTTGTACACCTTTAGGTGCACCTGGTTTATCGAGGACAACAACTCCAATATCTGCTGTGACAGTTCCTCCTGTGTTTGCCAGGGTGATCTCATACTTGCCAACATGTTCTCTGCTAGCTTCTTTGATGATAATTTTGGATGAGGTTGCAGTGTTTAAGACAGTAACTGATGATGTTTGCTTCAAAGGAAGGCCATCCTTCTTCCAGGATACAACAGGCTTAGGCCTGCCTCTGACTGGAACCTCAAAAGTGAGGTCACCCTTAGCCTTCACACTGTATGTGGTAAAGAGTAAGTTGATCGATGGTTCAATTGCAACATCCTTTGCAACCACAGGCAAACCAAGATCCTTTGGCTCACTCTTTCCCTTCTCATTGATTGCAACGACTCTGAATAAATAGGCTTCATTAGGAGTCAGATTAGGAATAGTTGCTTCAGTCACCTTGACTGTGCATGCTGTGCCCCATTTATCTCCACTCTTGGGCTTAAATTCTACATTGTAGCACATAACTTTGCTTCCACCATCATGAACAGGTTTGTCCCATGTCAGTGACACGCTGGTCTTTGTCAAATCTACAAGGCTAACCTTGCTTGGTGGCTGCGGTACCTCAGACACTTTGATTTCTTTGGTTTCAACCATCTGTCCTTGGCCATATTCATTAACTGCACAGACTCTGAAGTAGAAGATTCCACCCTCAGGCAGGTCTTCAATCTTGAATGAGTTGACCAAGCAGTTGCTGGTGACGGTGGTATAGGCCTTCCTGACAGACTCTCTTTTCTCTACAATGTAGTTTGTGATTTTAGAACCACCATCAGTAAGTGGTGTATCCCAGGCAAGAGTCACTGAGTCCTTCTTGAGCTCCTTCACGGAAAAGCTTTGTGGTGCACTTGGTGTATCCAAAATTCTCACTGCAACAATAGCAGATTTTGCACCACTGCTGTTCTCTAGTGTTAGTGAGTATTTACCACTGTCAAAGCGGTTGACATTGTCAATGACAAGCATGGTATATGAACTGGTGGTATCAATTCCAGCACGGTCGGTGAGAGTACCCTCAACCTTTTCCCACTTCACAGCAGGTTCCGGCCTTCCTCTGATGGTGACAAACAGACGCAGAGTTCCACCTGCACGGACAGATACCACCTTCCTGAGATCAGCATCCAGCTCGATCTCTGGTGCTTCTACTCTGTCAGAAGTAACCACAGTGCTATGGATATTAGCAGCCTCCCCCACTCCTTCAGAATTGATTGCACAGACACGGAACTGGTACTCTCCGCCCTCCTTCAGGTCTGTGATAGTGAGTTTAGTGGCTTGTGTGCCAGTGGGTGGAGTGCACATGGTCCATTCTTTTTCAACTGGTGCCTCTACTGCCGGTGCTACTTCTGCCTCCTCTGTTTCTCCGGGCACTGGTGTATACTCCCTCATTTCAACAACGTAGCCCTTTACATAGGCACCCCCATCAAAGTCAGGTTTGCCCCAGGACAGAGACACAGAAGACTTTGTGTAGTCTGTCACTTTAGGATGGTGTGGAGGTCCAGGTGCTGTTGTGGCATCACACGCTCTTTGTAGTAGGGATAATTCACTAAGGTCTCCCATTCCAGCCTCATTTTCAGCAGCAACACGGAACTCATAGAAGTGGTCTAACATCAGACCTGTGACCTTGAAGTGGTTGTCAGTCAGCTTTTGTCTGTTGCATTTTGTCCACCTTACACTATCTTTGTCACGTTTTTCAAGGTGGTAGCCCTCCAGTTCAGCTCCGCCAGTCAATTCTGGAGCAGTCCATGACAGAACCATAGATTCCTTTGTGATCTGACTTGCTTCTGGAGTTCCAGGAGCACTAGGTGGCTTGTAAGGATTGCGTGCAATGATGGCTTCACTCTCGAGATAATCGCCAAAACCATATTTGTTGACTGCCCTGACTCTGAAAATGTATTCATTTCCAGGAAGCAAATTTGTTAGTTTATGGTACAGACTCTTGATATTTGGTCCAGCTACTGTCCAGGACAACCTGCTAGTCTCTCTCTTCTCCAAGACATAGTGTGTGATACTAGCCCCACCATCCAGAGTTGGTTCAGCCCAGGCAAGGACGCACCTGTCAGCCATGATTCCTGTCATTCTCATGGGTCCAGCAGGTGGACCTGGTTTATCAAGGACTTTGACAGTGATAGGGAAGATCTTTGTACCACCCAAATTTTTGAGGACCAGATCATAGTGGCCACCATCAAGCTTGGTTACATCCTTAATGGTAATGGCTGCACGTTTCTGTGTAGTTTTTACTTCAATGCGCAGGGCTTTGTTCATTTCCTTGCCCTCTTTTAGCCAGACAACATCAGGAATTGGTTTTCCATAGATGTCAGCATCAAGAAGCAAGTGTTCTCCAGCATTGACAATAATAACATCCTTGTATTTGGGATCCATTGAAGCCCTTGGTGGTTCAATTTCATCAGTAGCAGTAATAGGTCCAGAGCTGTCGGATGGCATGCTGAAGGTTCCGGCTGCATTTCTTGCAATAACTCTGAATTCATATTGCTCATTCTCTGTCAGGCCGGTGACGGTATACTCAGTCTCAATTATATTTGTGAAATTAGCCCTTACCCAGTGTACATCAGGGGAGGACATATCTTTCCTTTCCACAATATATCCATTTACTTTGCTGCCACCATCATACTGAGGCTTGGTCCACTGAATCTTGATTACGGTCTTAGAAATAGATACGGCTTCAGGAGCACCAGGAGGATCACATGGGTCACGAGCAACAAAGGACTCAGACACTTTACTGCATCTGCCAATGCCAACAATATTTTCAGCAGAGACTCTGAATTCATAGCCAATACCCTCCTCTAGATTGGAGATCTTGAACTGAGTATCAGTTATAAGAATCTTGTTCAGTTTGTTCCACATGATGCTGCTTCTCTCCTTGCTTTCTATGTGGTACCCAATAACTGTACTTCCACCATCATTGACTGGCTCATTCCATTCAATGATCATCATTTCCTTTGATGCAGATTTGACAAATGGTGTTCCTGGAGGCCCTGGTGGTTTGTATGGATATTGAACAATGATGGACTTGGAGTCCAGAGATGCACCCTTTCCATATCTGTTTTCAGCTATGATTCTGAACTGGTATTCTGCACCAGTTTTCAGCTTGGTGACCTTGAAAGCTGTTCTAGCAAGCTGTGTGGTGACTGACTGCCATGTTTGGGTGGTGGTGTCTCTCTTCTCCACTATATAGTTCTTTACCTGGCATCCCCCCATGTACACTGGAGGCTCCCAGGAGAGATGAACAAAGGTGTTGCTCACTTCAACAACCTTGACTGGACCTTTTGGTGGACCAGGCTTGTCAAGGATAATGACAGCCACATCCTCAGTGATCGTGCTGGCACTATTGGTTGCTGTGATGGAATATTTGCCAAAGTCATCCTTGCATGCCTCAGTAATTTGAATTCCAGTTGTTGTTGGTGTGTTTATGACATTGATTCTGGATGTCACCTTCAAAGATTGACCATCCTTGGTCCAGGAGACTCTAGGTTTGGGCCTGCCAAGCACAGGGAATTCCAACTTCAAGTCCTTTCCAGCTAATACACTGTAGGTATTAAATTGCATCTTAATGCTGGGCTCCATGGTAATGTCATTGGCAACAATGGGGGCAGCAAGTGCCGTTGGCTCACTCTTTCCCTTCTCATTGTAAGCAATGATACGGAATAGGTATTCTGCTCCTGCTGTGAGGCCTGTGACAGTGCCCTCGCATGTCTTTGTATTTGTTGCAACTCCCCACTTATCTGTACCCTTGGGTTGCATCTCAATTAGGTAGCCACCAATTCTACTGCCACCATCATGCTCAGGTTTTTCCCAGGCCAGTGAGATACTGGCCTTGGTGACATCAGTGAGGGAGATTTTTCCAACAGGCAGCGGAACCTCGGAGGCCTTGAAAGCTGCTTTTGTTTCAACAGCCTGGCCGATTCCATAGTCATTCTCAGCCATGACTCTGAAGTAGTACATAGCACCTTCAATCAAGTTCTCAACTTTGAATGTTGTCTTGCTGCATTTGGTTGATACATTTGCATATGTCTTTCTGGTTGATTCACGTTTGTCAATGACATAGTTCTTGATTTTGGAACCTCCATCAATCAGTGGGGCATCCCATACCAGAGTGACAGAGTCCTTTTTGACTTCTTTAACCACAAGGTTCTGTGGGGAGCCAGGTGTATCCAGGACTTTCACAGCAACAAACTCAGACACAGTTCCACTGCTGTTCGTCAGGCTGAGGGTGTATTTTCCAGAGTCACTCCTGTCGCATGAGTCAATGGACAACTGTGTGAAGTTGAGAGCTTTCTCAACCACTGCTTTTTCAGTCAAGTCTCCCTCATCCTTAGTCCACTTAATCTCAGGTGTTGGCCTGCCCTTAAATGGAATATGGATCCTAACAGATCCACCAGCTTTCAAGGTGATGCCCTTCCTCAGCTCAGAGTTTAGGTGGATCTGTGGTGGGTCCAACCTTTCTTCTGGTTTAGCTGTTCCAGAGAGACCTGCTGGCTCACCAACTCCAAGCTTGTTCAAAGCACACACCTGTATCTTGTA
The DNA here is from genome assembly GCA_038501785.1 of Myoxocephalus aenaeus. NCBI lineage: Eukaryota > Metazoa > Chordata > Actinopteri > Perciformes > Cottidae > Myoxocephalus > Myoxocephalus aenaeus. Next base: position 86,358 of record JBAMJR010000372.1, read on the forward strand.
CTCCTGACCCTCAGTTAGTTTGGTAATTTCATATTTGTTGACACGCAGGCCAGTGGGGGGTGTAACCATGGTCCATTCCTCCTCCTCAGCCTTACAGACTTCAACAATGTATCCTTGAATGGTGCTGCCACCATCTGACAGAGGCTTACCCCATGACACTGTCATCGAGCTCTTTGTGGAGTCAATCACATTCACGTAGGCTGGGGCACCAGGTTTGTACTTGGGATCACTGGCCTTGTAGTATGAACTTGGCAGACTTGGTTCTCCTGCTCCAACTACATTCTCAGCAGCCACTCTAAATTCATATTCATGGCCAGTGGTTAGGCCTGTAGCTCTAAAGGAGAGATCAGTGACTTTCTGTCTGTTGCATCTGGTCCATTTTATTCCATTTCTGTCCTTCTTTTCAAGGATGTAATTGGTAATCTCACTGCCACCATCAGTCTCAGGGGCTGACCAAGTGACAGTCATGCCATCATGAGCAATGTTGGATACATCCTCAATATGAGGTGGACCAGGAGGAACAAATGGAGTCTTCATAATCACTCCGCTAGACTCCAGTGGCTCACTGACACCATAACTGTTAACTGCCATGACACGGAACATATACTCATTGCCTTCCAGTAATTTGGTGACTTTGTAGCATGTGGTTTCACAGCTGTTAGAAACAATAGTCCAAGCTAGACGGCTGGTCTCTCTTCTCTCGATTATATAATGCTTAATAGGACTACCTCCATCATGTAGAGGGGCATGCCATACCAGTGTGCATCTATCTTCAGCTACTCCAGCGGTGTGCAGGGGTCCTTCACATTGGCTAGGCCTGTCCAGGACCAAGACCTTGAATGGAACAGTTTCACTGCCAGCCTCATTTGTCAGCTGGAGTGTGTATATTCCACCATCGATTCTAACAGAGTCCTTAATGACAATCATTGCATGGTTTTCTGTGTTTTTAATCTCCAGTCTGAATGTATTCTCGATTGGTTTTTCATCCTTGAACCACTGGATTGTGGGAAGCGGCTTGCCATGGACATCGGCATCTAGCTTGAAGGTCTCACCGGCATTGACGGTAATGGTTTTGATGAATGCTGGGTCAATGGAGAATTTGGGTGCTTCCAATTTATCACTTACAGTAATCGGTCCACTGTTGTAGGATGGCTTACTGACGGTCCCTACAGCATTTTTAGCAATGACTCTAAAGTCATACTGTGCATTTTCTGTCAGACCAGTAACAGTAAACTGGGTCTCAATCACATTAGTGAAGTTTGCCCTTACCCACCTGCCCTCTGGCAGATCACGTCTCTCCACAGTATAGCCAGTTATATTACTGCCACCATCATATTCTGGTTTAGTCCACTGGATAACAATGGTGTCCTTGGTCACATGGATGGCCTCTGGTGCACCAGGAGCATCACATTGGTCACGGGCAACACAGCCCTCTGAGAGCTTACTGCACCTGCCAATGCCAACTATATTTTCAGCATAAACCCGGTACTCATACTCAACACCCTCTTCCAAGGAGTGACTCTTGAAAACAGTCTCGTGAATAAGTGTCTTGTTGATCTTGATCCAGAGAATACTATTCCTCTCTTTCCTTTCAAGATGGTAGCCCAGGACAGGGCTGCCTCCATCTTGGACAGGCTCGTGCCACTCAACAATCTGGTGGTCCCGAGAGAGAGAAGAGATGAAGGGAGTGCCTGGTGGGCCTGGCTCTTTGTATGGATACTGAGCAACCACACTAGATGAATCCAGACCATGACTCTTGCCATAGCGGTTCTGAGCAATGATCCTAAACTGGTACTCGGCTCCAGTCTTCAGTCTAGGCACTTTAATGGTTGTTCTGGCATAGTTGATGCTAACATTTTCCCATGTTGTTGAGGTAGTAGCTCTCTTCTGTACAATGTAATTAGAAATCTGGCAGCCACCATTGTGCTTTGGTGGATCCCATGAAAGAGTGACACTCTGTGTTGTGATTTCATCGAACCTCACAGGGCCGGATGGAGGGCCAGGCTTGTCAAGTACAATAATTTCAACTGTTGTGTCTTTCGTTCCAGCGGAGTTAGCAACATGTATACTGTACATGCCACCATCATCACTTGCTGCCTCCTTAATGCTCAGTGTTGTATGTGTTGGTGTGTTGAGAAGGTTTACTCTGGTAGTGAACTTCAAAGAGGCTCCATCTTTCGTCCATGAGACTTTTGGTTTAGGTCTTCCAAAGAAGGGAATATCAATGTTCAGGTCTTTGCCCACTTTGACACTGTAGCTGCTGAATGCTGGTCGAACATCTGGCTCATAGACTAAGTCCTTGGTCATCACTGCACCAGCAAGGACTTTGGGGTCACTCTTTCCCTTATCATTGACTGCTATAATTCTAAACAGATACTCCTCTCCTGGGTTCAGTTTAGAAACAGTAGTCTCCATTGTCTTAAAGGTGTTAACACCAGACCACTTCTCCTGGCCCTTAAGTTGCACCTCAAGCAGGTACTGAATGACTCTACTACCGCCATCATACTCGGGCCTCTCCCAGGCCAAAGATATGCTTGTTTTGGTTTGATCTGTAACAATCAAGTTCTTCGGAGACTGGGGCACCTCTGAGACTTTAAGAGGATCTGCAGTTGCTGCAGGCAGGCCAACACCATGTACATTTTCAGCAAGGACTCGGAAGTAGTAACTACAACCCTCCTGGAGTGGCTCAATCTTCCATGAAAGAGCATGACAATTTGTTACAACAGCTGCGTACGTTTTGCGAGTGCTTTCTCTCTTTTCAACAATGTAGTTCTTGATCTTGGACCCTCCATCCAACAGAGGTGGCTCCCATGCCAGTGTCACAGATTGGTTTGTTATTTCTTTCACCTTTAAGTTAACAGGAGCACTCGGTGTGTCGAGAACACGGACAACAACAAATGCAGATTTGGTTCCACTGGTGTTCTCTGCAGTGATGGTGTATTTTCCACTGTCATTTCTGCTCATCTTGTCAATTACAAGGGATGAGTAACTGCTGGTCACCTCGACCTGAGCGGTCTCTTTAAGTGCAGCTTCATCTTTGTCCCACTTTATGGCAGGAGTGGGCCTTCCTTTGATAGGAATAAACAGTCTGAGCGAAGCTCCAGCTTTAATGGTCACAATCTTTCTCAGTTCTGGGTCAATATCAAGGTCTGGCTCCTCTGCTCTGTCCTGGGCAACAACAGCTCCAGAAACATCGACATGCTCACCAACTCCAACTTTGTTGATAGCACATACTCTAAACTTGTATGCCTGGTTTTCTTTCAGGTTTACAACTTCAAACTTGGTCTTCTTGACACCTGTTGGAGGTGTGCACATTGTCCATTCCTCAGCAGGGGCATCTATGGTGACTGCCTGGGCAGATGGGGCTTCAGTAGGAGCCTCGGCTGGCGCCGGTTGCTCTGTGGTAGTGCAACACTCGATAACGTATCCCTGAATCTCACAGCCTCCATCACAGACAGGCTTGCCCCATGACAGGAATACTGATGTTTTAGTTGTGTCAGTTACTCTTGGATTGTGTGGTGGGCCAGGCCTGAAGATGGGATCAAGTGCTTTGATGAACACAGTTGGGGAGCTTGGCTCACCAAGGCCTACAGCATTCTCAGCTACAACTCTGAATTCATAACTATGCCTTTCCAAGAGTCCAGTGACCTTGGAAGTCAAGTCAGTGACTGTTTTCCTGTTACATCTTGTCCATCTTACACCTTCTTTGTCATGTTTCTCAATTATGTATCCAGTGATAGGACTGCCTCCATCTTCGGAAGGAGCCTCCCACGTGAGCACCATTGAATCTTTTTTAATATCTGAAACGTCCAAGCTCTTGGGTGTTCCAGGCACCTCAAATGGATCTTTCATTGTGGCGGCAGCAGACTCAAGTGGTGCACCCACTCCAAACTGGTTGACAGCATGGACTCTGAAGATGTACTCATTTCCTTCCAGGAGCTTCGTGACCTTTAAACAAATCTTCTCTACTTTTGGATCAACAACAGTCCAGACTAGCCTGCTTGTCTCTCTCCTCTTTACAATGTAGTGAGAGATATTGCTGCCACCATCTTGTAGTGGTGGTTTCCATGCAAGGCAGCATCGATCTTTGGTTATTCCTGTGACAACAAAAGGTCCCTGTGGTTCGCCAGGTTTATCTAAAACAACAACATTGACCTGTACAGCCTTTTCTCCCCCTGGATTTTTCAGCAGCAGAGTGTATTGGCCTCCATCTGAAAGTTTAGCTTCCTTGACAGATATATAAGCTTTGATGGGTGTGTTCTTAATTTCTCTATGAATAGTGTTGCCCAGCTCCTGGTCTCCCTTCATCCATTGGATAGAGGGCAATGGTTTGCCATGAACATCTGCATCAATTTTGAAGTTGTCGCCGGCATTAACTACAACAGTCTGTGTATACTCTGGGTCAATGCTGAGGCGTGGTGGTTCAATCTCATCCCTGGCAGTGATAGGACCAGTGCTGTAAGAGGGCAGACTGAAAACACCAGCAGCATTTCTGGCAATCACACGGAACTCATACTGATCGTCCTGCACAAGTCCAGTTGCAACGTATTCTGTCTCAATGACATTGGTGAAGTTAGCCTTTACCCAACGACCTTCAGGAAGCTCCTTCTTTTCCACAACGTAACCTATAACCTTTGCACCACCATCATATTCAGGCTTGGTCCAAACAATGGTCATGGAGTCTTTAGTGATCTTCGTGGCCTCTGGCGTGCCAGGGGGGTCACAAGGATCTCTAGCAACTCGTCCCTCAGATACTTTGCTCACTTTGCCTGTTCCGACAATATTTTCTGCATAAACTCTGTACTCATATTCCATTCCTGGTTCCAGATCAGCAGTCTTGAAGGTTTGGTCAGTAATAAGAGACTTGTTGAGTTTGACCCAAAGGATGCTGTTTCTCTCTTTGCGTTCAAGATGGTAGCCCAAGATAGTGCTGCCACCATCGATCACAGGTTCATTCCAGGCCACCACCATGCTGTCCTTGCTGCAGACTGCAATGGATGGTGTTCCTGGTGGTCCTGGGAGCTTGTATGGGTATTGAGCCACAATACACTCTGAGAGAAGAGCTGGACCTTTTCCATATCTGTTTTCTGCTGTGATTCTAAATTGATACTCAGAACCAGTCTTCAACCTGCCTGCCTTTATTTTGGTCCTTGCTAGGTTCGGAGATACCACCACCCAGGCAGTTGTGGATGCGTCTCTCTTTTCCACAATGTAGTTTTTGATCGTGCAACCACCATCATATTCTGGTCGGTTCCAGGAGATGGTTACACTGTCAGAAGTGACCTCCTCCACCTTAACTGGACCTCCCGGCTGTCCTGGTTTGTCTAGTACAACAATGCCAATGTCGGCTGTTGTCTCTCCTGCTGTGTTGCTAATAGTAATATGGTACTGGCCGACATCATCTCGAGTAGCTTCTTTTATCTTGAGGTTCAGCATTGTCTCTGTTGCTCCATAGTTGACTCTGGTAGTTCTCTTCAGGGGCAGACCATCTTTTACCCAGGAGACAGCTGCTTTGGGACGTGCAACATAAGGAACATCTACTGTCAGGTCTTCTCCTGCTAACACACTGAATGTGTTGAACAACATCTTGGCAACAGGTGCAAACACAAGATCTTTTACGATCACTGGCACACCAATCTGTCGTGGGTCACTTGTTCCCTTCTCATTTCTTGCTGCAACACGGAACATATATTCTTCACCTGCATTGAGTCCACTAATAGTAGCTTCTGTTTCCTTTACAATCACAGACTGGGTCCACTTATCAACACCCTTCGGCTGGATCTCAACAACATAACAGCCCACTCTGCTGCCACCATCATGCTCTGGCTTCTCCCAGGAGAGGGTAACACTGCTCTTTGTAACATCCTTAAGAGAGACTTTGCCAGGTGGCTGTGGTTTCTCAGACACTTTCACTGATTCACCAGATTCAATGGGCAGGCCAATGCCATATTCATTCTCAGCCAAAACTCTGAAGTAATAGTTGCATCCTTCCAAGAGCTGGTCAACTGTGAAGGTGGTGTGATGGCAGTTAGCATTGACTGTGGCATATGCTTTCCTTGTGGATTCGCGTTTTTCAACGATGTAGTTTTTAACCTTAACTCCTCCATCGTTCACAGGTGGCTCCCAAGTCAAAGTGACGGATTCCTTTGTTATAGCAGTAATCTTGAGATTCTGTGGGGCACTTGGTGTGTCAAGCACCCTGACCTGGACTGTAACTGTCTTGGATCCGGAGCTGTTTTCAACTGTAAGATTATACTTTCCACTGTCAAATCTGTTGACATTTTCAATTACGAGTAAGGTGTATGATGTTGTGCTGTCAATGGTTGCCCTCTCAATACGCTCACCATCTCCTTTGGTCCATTTAGCCTGAGGAGCTGGTCTGCCTCTGATAGGCACAAACAGCCTGAGTGAACAGCAAGCTCGAAGACTGATAAGCTTGCGGAGCTCAGCATCCAAATCAAGCTCAGGTGGCAGGAGCCTGTCCTCTGCCTTGGTATTGTCAGGTACAGATGCTGCATCTCCAACTCCTTCACTGTTGACAGCAGATATGTTAATCTTGTACTCCTGGTTCTCCTTCAGGTTAATAATGGTAAACAAAGTGGCAAGGAGTCCTTCTTTGGGTGTCACAATGGTCCATTCCTCCTCTTCCTCCTTTTCAGATGGGATGCAGGTCTCCAGAATGTAGCCAGTGATGTCAGAGCCACCATCATATACAGGTTTGTTCCAGGCGACAGTAATTGAGGACTTGGTTGTGTCCAAGATTCTGGGGTTGCATGGGGCTCCTGGCTTGTACAGTGCATCAGTGGCCTTGTAGAATGGACTTGAGACACTTGGAGCACTCACTCCAGCAGCATTCTCAGCAATAATTCTGAATTTATATTCATGTCCAACAATAAGGCCTGCTGCCTTGAATTGTAGATCTTTGACCTTCCTCTTGTTGCATTTGACCCAGCGGAGGCCTATTCTGTCTTTCCTTTCAATATTGTAGTTGGTGATGGGAGTTCCACCATCACTCACAGGCGCTTGCCACATAACAATCATTGAATCTTTAGTAATAGCTGTCACCTCAGGATTCCCTGGAGGATCTGAAACCACATATGGGTTGTCTGCAATAGTGGGTTCTGAATCAAGAGACTCGCCAAGTCCATATTTGTTTACTGCCATAACTCTGAAGATATATTCATTTCCTTTGAGCAGCTTGGTCACCTTATATTGTGTTACTTGCAAGTCTGAAATGACATTGGTCCAAACCAGTCTGCTTGACTCACGCTTCTCAATCACGTATCCTTCAATCTTGGCACCTCCATCATCGGCAGGTGCAGCCCAGGTGATTACACAGTTGTCAGCGTTGACATTGGAAACCTCAAGAGGTCCAACTGGTGGTCCAGGTCTGTCAAGCACTTTGACATTAAAGATGTGCTTAGCAAATCCACCAACATTAGTGGCAGTCAAAACAAATTCTCCTCCATCTGATCTTATAGAGTCCTTGTTGGTCAGAGTAGTTGTCAGTTCTGTAAACTTTACATTGAGTTTCATTGTGTTCTCAACATCCTTTCCATTCTTGGTCCAAGCCATAGATGGGGTTGGTTGACCAGCAATGTCAGCGTCGAGCTTGAAGGACTCTCCTGCCTTCAGTAGGACAACATCCTTAAAGATGGCATCAACCATAATGCGCGGCTCAATGATGTCATCTTTGCAGGTAATTGGGTCTGATGACTCAGAGGGCAAGCTGACTGCACCTGCTGAGTTTCTGGCTATAACACGGAACTCATAAGAGGCATCTTGAGTCAGTCCACTGACAGTGAATGTGGTCTCAGTGATGTTGGTGAAGTTGGCTCTGATCCAGCGCCCAGCAGGCAGTTCTTTCTTCTCCACTGTGTAGCCAGTGAGTTTGAAACCACCATCATACTCAGGCTTTGTCCACTGAATGGTGATGACGTTCTTGTTGACAAATATTGGCTCAGGTTGACCTGGTGGGTCTACAGGGTCCAAGGCCAGTATTGGTTCTGAGGCCTTGCTGGGCTTACCAATTCCAGCCATGTTTTCAGCCATGACACGGAACTCATAAGCAGCTCCAGCTTCAAGCCCACTGGATTTAAAGAGGTTTCCTTTCACAAGACACTTGCTGATCTTCTGCCACATGATGCTGCTTCTTTCTTTCCTCTCAACATGATAACCAATTACTTCATTGCCACCATCAACCACAGGCTCATTCCAGCCAACTGTTATGGAGTCCTTGGTAAATGCAACAACACCAGGAGTACCAGGAGGTCCAGGGACTTTGAAAGGATAGGCAGCCACCACTGAGTGTGAGGTAATGGGAGGTCCCACACCATATCTGTTCTTAGCCTTTACTCTGAACTGGTACTCTGATCCAGTGTTTAAGCGAATGGCTTTGAACATAGTACGGATGACCGTGGCAGACAGCTCTGTCCATGTTTGGGAAGTGGTGTCTCTGATCTCAACCACATAATTGTTGATTGGAACACCTCCATCATTCTCGGGTGTGTCCCATGCAAAGATGCAATAGGTACGAGCTATCTCCACGATGTTAATTGGTCCCTTGGGTGGCCCAGGTACATCATGCACTTTGACAATGATGTTGTCTGTCACAGAACCAACAATATTCTTTCCTGTCATAGTGTATAAACCACTGTCAGCTCTGTTGCATTCACTGATGCTGAGGATAACCGTGGCAGCAGTAGATTCCACACTGGTTCTCTGTGTGAGCTTCAGGGCTGTGCCATCTTTTTGCCAAGAGATAGTTGGTCTGGGACGTCCCATCACTGGAATTTCAACCTTGATATCATCTCCTGCCTTGACAATAACAGTCTTCTGACATACACCACGGAGGTCAAACTGCGGCAATAAAGTAGAATCTCTGACAACAATGGGTTTGCTCTCACGTGGAACGCTTCTACCTGAATTGTTGACAGCCATAACGCGGAAGATGTACTCCTCCGTCTCATTAAGATTCTTCACTGTGAAGTCCATGGTCTTGACTGCTGTTACATGTGCCCACGGATCAGTTCCCTTCTTCTGGGCTTCGAGGACATATCCTGTAATTCTGCTTCCACCATCATGCTTGGGTTTGGTCCAGGCCAAGCTCACAGAGGTTTTGGTGATATCAGTAGGAATAATGCTCTCTGGAGCAGTTGGTGTCTGTGATGCACGAATTGGATCAGCAGTTTCAGCCGCCTCACCAATGCCATACTCATTCTCGGCAGACACTCTGAAGTAGTACTCACAGCCTTCACCCAGATCGCCAATCCTGACTGAAGTGCTTGGGCATTTTGTAACAGCAGTAGCAAAAGCCTTGCGTGTTGATTCTCTCTTCTCAATGATGTAGTTGGTGATCTTGGCTCCACCATCAATGAGAGGCATCTCCCACTGAAGAGTAATGCTTTCCTTGTCAATGTGGACTGGTTTTAGGTTAAGTGGAGGTCCAGGTGAGTCCAGAACTCTCACATGTATAGCGGCACTCTTCTTTCCAGCTGAGTTTTCGAGGGTCAGCTCATATTTACCCACATCAATCCTTGAACTCTCAGGGATGATCAGCATTGTGAATGACTCTGTGCTGTCAATGACGGCACGGGGCACAGGACCCCCCTCCTTAGTCCAGGTGACAGTAGGTGTAGGCCGTCCCTTGATTGGCACAAAGAGGCGAATGGAGCAGCCAGCTCTGACGACAAGGGTTCTTCTCAATTCAATATCCAGCTCCAAACCGGGTTCAGCTGGACGCTCCACAATCTCAAACAGCTCCTGAGTTTCCGCAGGCTCTCCTGCTCCCTTAGCATTCACAGCGCTAATCCTGAAGTGGTATTTTGCGCCAGTTTCCAGCCCGGCAACAACAAACTCTGTGATCCTCAGTGGAGAGGAAGGAGTGTCCTTCACCCATTCTTCTGTTCCTTCCTTCTTGTGTTCAATCAGGTATCCAGTAACTTCAAGGCCACCATTATCCAGAGGTTTGCCCCAGTTCAGAGTGGCAGTGCTCTTGGTTGTGTCTGTGACTCTTGGATTGACTGGAGGTCCAGGCACATCTGTCAGACATACAAGAAGTGGTTAGTGTTCTTTAAAACTAAACATAGCATTTTATAAAAAGTGGTGAATTCTTTTAAGCATCTTAACATAAGAATACATGTATTACTGGATGCAGTTGTCTGTTTGCTGTCCACAGCTGAAACACTTACAGGCAACAACTATTGTTCTGACGGGCATAGACGGTTCACTCGGCTCTCCAAAGCCAGCTTTGTTCTCAGCAAGAACACGGAACTCGTACTCGATGCCCTCAGTGAGACCGCTGACTTCACAGCTGAGCTCAGCAATGGATTTCTTGGAGGCCCTGACCCATCTCATGCCCTTTTTCTCCTTCTTCTCAACACAGTAACCTATGATGTCACTTCCTCCATCCTCGGCTGGTCTCCTCCATGTCACAGTGACTGAATGTCCATCGACTTTGCCAACTTCTGGCTTAGATGGTGGACCAGGAGGACCTACAGACAAAAATAGAAGAAACACATTCATGAATCTAAGTAGTCTCTATTCTTCCAGAGACATTTTATCTGTATAAAAATTAGGCCCAGATGTAGGATATAAGATGAATTGAGAAACTAACTGCACCTACCGAATCTATCAACCATCTTGACTGCCTCAGAGTGAGATGCCTCACCGGCACCGTACTGGTTCACAGCAGAGACTCTGAAGAAGTACTCATTGCCTTGGATAAGCTTGGTAGCGACATAGTGACAGTCGATGACCTTCTCCTCCAGGATAGTCCAGAGCAGGCGGCTGGTTTCTCTCTTCTCAATGGTGTAATACTTGATAGGAGAGCCTCCATCCTCGGTAGGAGCTGTCCAGGTAAGAGTCACCTTTTCAGAGGAGACCCCACTGGTTTCAATGGGTCCAGGAACTCCAGGAACATCCAGAACGGTGACTTTGACGGTTTCTTCCTTTACACCAAAGGGATTGCTGGCAGTGATGATGTACTCCCCAGAGTCCTTCCTCCCGGCATACTTGACGGACAGAGTGGAGGAAGTTGCCGTGGTCTCAATATGAACAAGGTCAGAGGGTTTGAAATACTTTCCTCCCTTTGACCAGCATGAGGTTGGTGCAGGTTTGCCTAAAATGCTTGTGGCAGTGATGACAATAGTATCGCCGGCTCGGACAGTCAGACCCTCCTTTACCTGAGCTTCAATAATAATGGTTGGGGCAGCTGTTGGACAAAAGAGGAAAGACTTTATTGATCACGCATTGTGCCGAGATAATCAATGAAGATATGTTAAGATGCAAGTGAGACAAGATCTTAGTGGTAGTTTTATATCTCACCATATTCATCTGCGCAGATTATAGTATCTGTCTGCTCGGAGGGCGGGCTGATGGCGCCGGCAGAATTCTTTGCTCTGATTCTGAATTCATATTTACAGCCCTCCTGCAAATCGGTGACAGTGAATGCAGGCTCCACAACATTAACGTTGTTGGCCTTCACCCAGATCTTAGAAGGCAGGTCGCGCTTCTCAACGACGTAGCCGGTCAGTCGGTGGCCGCCATCGGACTGTGGCTCGGTCCACTGCATGGTCACGGTGCTGCGGGTGATGCTGATCACATCAGGTTTCCCAGGTGCATCTAATGACACAGGTACACATATATTAATGCATTGTTGCATATTTTACAGAATCAGTCATTTATATAACTTGTTGCCACTCGTACACTCACCAATGGGATCCAGTGCCACCTGTGGATCGGTGGGAGCGCTTGGTCTTCCGGTGCCAGCCAGGTTGTTGGCCATGACTCTGAACTCGTATTCCAGACCTTCAGTCAGCCCAGTCACCTTGTGTTCCTTCATCCTCAAAGCAGATGGGCTCGCTCTCTTCCACAACATGCTGTTCCTCTCCTTGAACTCAACGTGGTAGCCTGAATGTAGCACAAAGGGGGGAAACAAACATAATCCACATCAAGATCATGTTCACTTTTAAGGCAGGGTTGAAGAGGTTTTGTTGGAATCCTCATTACATCTTGAAAGGAATCAATGGATCACAATGCACTGAGTAGGAAAATAAGAAAATCCGTGGCTGTCGCAGGTGTAAGAAGCTGTTCCATCATTTGGTTCAGAGAGCATGTGATGATTGGACGGGCTGCCTGTCTACCTGCCTGGCTACCTACATGTCTACCTGCATGTATACCTGGCTACCTGCCTGGCTACCTGCCTGTCTACCTGTCTACCTGCCTGGCTACCTGTCTACCTGCCTGTCTACCTGCATGTATACCTGTCTACCTGCCTGTCTACCTGCATGTATACCTGTCTACCTGCCTAGCTACCTGCCTGGCTACCTGTCTACCTGCCTGGCTACCTGCATGTAAAATCCTCCTCCTCACCTATAAAGCCTTAGCTGGTGATGCACCATCATATCTTAAAGAGCTTATAGTGCCATATTACCCCACTAGAGCGTTACGCTCACTGAATGCAGGGTTACTTGTGGTTCCCAGAGTCTTAAAAAGTAGGTTGGGGGCTAGAGCTTTCAGTTATCGTGCTCCTCTTCTGTGGAATCAGCTTCCACTTTCAGTCCGGGGTGCAGACACGGTCACCTCATTTAAGAGTAGACTTAAGACTTTCCTCTTTGATAGCGCTTATACTTAGGGCTGTTTCAGGCTTATAGTTAGGGCTGGCTCAGGTTTGCCCTGGTCCAGCCCCTAGATATGCTGCTATAGGCCTAGACTGCTGGGGGACATCTTAGGATACACTGAGCTCCTCTTCTCTTCCTCTTTCGCTCCTCTTCTCTTCCTTTTTCACTCCTCCTCTCCTCTTTCTCTCCATCTGGATAAACTATTGTCCCTTCAATGCACATTACTAACTCTACTTTCCTTTTCCATGGATTCATGGCTGCCTGGACCCGGGTCCTGCCCCGGGTCCTGCCCCGGGTCCTGCCCCCCGGTCCTGCCCCCCGGTCCTGCCCCCCGGTCCTGCCCCCCGGTCCTGCCATGGATCCATGGCTGCCTGGAACTGGTCCTGCCTGCTACCATGGCCCTGCTGATGGAACCGGCATGGAACCGGTCCTACCTGCTGCCATGGCCCTGCTGATGGAACCGGCCTGGAACCGGTCTTACCCGCTGCCATGGCCCTGCTGATGCCCCCCTCCTCTCTACCGCCTTCTGCTTCATGGATTATCAGGATCATGGACCATGCCTAATACTCATTATATGAATAATTTCTGTCATATTCATTGAATGTGCTGTAACTACGCTATTCATTCTGGCCACATGACATCTATTGCTTCTGTCCATCAGGAGAGAGGGATCCTCCTCTGTTGCTCTCCCTCAGGTTTCTTCCCTTTTTTCCCTGTGAAAGGGTTTTTACTATCTCTTTAGGGGAGTTTTTCCTGATCCGATGTGAGGTCCCGGGACAGGGATGTTATGTGTACAGATTGTAAAGCCCTCCGAGGCAAACTTGTATTTGTGATGTTGGGCTATATAAAATAAACTGAATTGAATTGAATTGAATTGAATGTATACTAGGGCTGCAACAACGAATCGATAAAATCGATAAAAATCGATTATCAAAAGTGTTGGCAACGAATTTCATTATCGATTCGTTGTGTCGCGCGATTATTACGCCAGTCAATAAGTAGCAGAGGGAAAAAAAAAGAGCGAAACAACTGACCGCCAGCGTTTCTGAGATTGGAGTGAGACACGAGAAAAGGCGAGGTCGTCATCTTCGCAAAGATAGAACATCTTTGTTGTGTCGAGTCTTGGCCAATCAGCGTTAAGATGTCTCCAGCGTCTTCATTTCCCTCAAACTTGTTTTTAATGGAAGCTAGTCAGCTTGTTATCACGTTAGCTAGCGTGTTTGGGTTGTGTTGTCGTTAAAGTTACTTTATGTTCCGTTACAGTTCAGTCTTGCTTGTAAAAAACCGTAACGTGATGAAACATGCCGTAACCCCGGTCTGGTTCAGTTCACCAGTCACTCGTTAACGTTAAACCGGCACACCGTAATAATTTAAGACAAAATAACAGACGTTAGGTAAGTGAAATGTTCAAGCTGACTGCACCTGTGATGGGAGACCCTCCAGTCTTCCTGGGGTCAGACCAGGCCAGGTAAGCAGAGTTGTGGCGCATGCTCATGACTTGAGGTGGAAGAGGAGCATCAGGAACATCTGGAGGAAAACAGGGACATCGTACAGTCAGGACAAGCTCAACTTGTAAGTTCAACACTTTAAACATTGAGCTTTTAAAATATCAGTTCCAGTCACTTACTGAATGGATGTTTAGCAACGATTGGCTCAGACTTGAGTCCCTCTCCAACGCCGTACTTGTTCTCAGCACAGACTCTGAAGATGTACTCTGTGCCCTCGTGGAGACCCGTCACCCTCATGGTGTTGGTCTCCACAGTGGAGCACACAGTCACCCACATGTGGGTGACCGAGTCCCTCTTTTCTAGGATGTAGTTTGTGATCTCTGAGCCACCGTCGTCCTTAGGAGCGACCCACTTCAGCGTAGCACCGTCGGCCGTAACATCTTTGAACTTAATGGGTCCAATAGGAATGCCAGGTTTACCCACCACCCTGAAAGGAGACAAGGGATTGAAATATTTATACATAGCCAGTAATGTATGGATATAATATCCACTTATTCTTCATGTGCAATTATATTCTGGGACAGTTTGATTGCTACCTAATGAAGATAGTGGACTCCTTGCTTCCAGCGCTGTTCCTCAGGGTGATGGTGTACTTGGAAGCATCGCTCCTCTGGCAGTCTCTGATCAGGAGGGTGGTGTTGACTGCAGACGACTCTGCGCACACTCGGCCGGTGTCGGTCAGGTTCTCCTCATCTCCCTTCTTCCAGGAGACCTTGGGAGTGGGTTTGCCGATGATCGGGATCTTCAGACGGACGATGCTGCCCTCCTTGGCAATGTAGCACATGTCGGGCAGCTCCCTCAAGTCACAGCTGGGAGGAACTGCAGAGAGTATTTCAAAACGTTACATGAAAAGGTTCTTGAAACAATATTTACATCATTAATATCTCATCAAACTACTATGATCTATGTATCCTCCCGATCGACGACGTCGCTATAGAAGCATAGCGCCCACCCTCTGGTTCCCCCTCAGGTAAACACTATTAGCTGTCCACTGGCTCAGCCATTGCCATGTTGAGAGCCGCTTGGAGGAAATCTCTATGCTCCAAATTAAGAATTGAGAACCTTTTAACAATTCCTCAATGGTTATTTCTCTGTAACTTTAATGAATCTGGACGGTCACTTACTGATCTGGTCTTTGGCGACCACCTTCAGCTCCTTGGCAGCGCTCTCTCCTGAGTCGTTCACGGCCTTGACTCGGTAGGTGTACTCTTTGCCCTCCACTAGGTCCTTGGCGCTGTACTGCATGTTCTTGGACCTCATCAGCTCCTTGTACTTGTCGTCACCATTGAGAACCTCCAGCACGTAGCAGATGATGCGGCTGCCTCCATCGGTGAGGGGTTTCTTCCAGCTCAGAGTGCAAGAGTACTTGGTGACCAGCAGAGTCTTGAAGTCCATGACGGCCCCAGGCTCCTCTGGAACAGTGAAAATGAGCGCAGTGAGTATGATATTTGGAAGAACAAAACAGGAGAGAAGCACAAAATCTGCTGTCGTCCAACCCACCAGACGCTTTGACTGAGTCGGCGGTCTCGCAGCTCTCTCCAGCACCGAGCTCGTTAACCGCCGACACTCTGAAACAGTAGGACCGCCCGGCGTCCAGGTCCGGCACCTTGAACAAGGTCTTGGTGCAGTTGTTGGAGATGATGGACCAGGCCTTCCTCTCAGTGTCACGCTTCTCCACGATGTAGTGAGTGACTTCAAAGCCACCGTTAAGCAGAGGAGCGTCCCAGTAGATGGAGGCGCTGTCTTTGTTTGACTCCTTCACCGTGAGGTTGACTGGTGGGCCGGGGGTATCTGGAGAGTACAACATCACGTCAACAGTGTCCCATATGGACCGAAACCTGGAACACATTCCTTATTCTGACGTGTCCAACCCTGAGTGTCAGTCAGTCTCAAAGATGAATGCATTCACTTAGTGAATAAACAAGGAAAGTCCTTCACTCACCAATAACCTTGACAACAACGGTGTACATCTTTACGCCAGCCAAGCACTCGAGGTTCAGAATGTATTTGCCAGCATCGTATCTGTTGACATTCTCCACCACCACCAGGGCGTCAGTGCTGGTGTATTTAATGACCACGCCCTGACGGTCCTTGAGGTTGGTGTTCATCTTTGCCCAGGTGCTCTTGGGAATGGGACTGCCCTTGATGATGGCATGCAGCCTCATGGTGGCACCGGCACGCAGCTCCAGGCCTTCCTTCAGCTCCGCACTCAGCTCCGCCTCTGGAGCGACTGCAGGAACACACAGGGATAGTTTATGAGTGTGAGGCAAGGGTCTTATTGTTATCTTAGCTGTGAAAGCCTCATATTCTACATGCAAATGGAGCAAAAAACTGCTCATTGAGTGCCCTTTTATAATAAACACATTATTAGAATACAATGCTTTGCTCAGGAATATATTATATATTAAGTATTCTACGTTGTCAATTGAAATACACCAGGACCTTTTGATTCAAACCCAGGTCTGGGCCAGTTTTAGATAAAAACAGGTATATTGTATACCTTGTTATGTCTTACAAATAAATGCAGTTCAAGAAATTGAAGTCATACGTACTGATGATGTTTTTGGCAACATGCGTGCCGGGGACTTCAACTGGCTCGCCGAAGCCAACCTTGTTGACGGCAGTGATGCGGCACTGGTACTCGGCCTTGTGGACGAGGTTCTGGATGACGTAGCTGGTGTCCTGCAGGCTCCTGGGGATGTTGCAGCGGATCCAGTCTGTGGTGTCGGTCGTCTTGTTTTCCACCAAGTATCCAATGATGGGGCTTCCACCATTGTTGGCCGGTGCGGTCCAGCTGAGGCTGATGGTGCTGTTGGTTGTTTCTGTCACACTGGGGTTCACAACAGGGCCAGGAGGAGCTGGGGAAGAGCACATTTACACAGGTTGGTCTACATTCAGAGGACCTTTGCTCTCTGTGAGCAACAACACATATTACTATTACACATTACATATTACTACAGGACTCACTGATAGGATTCTGTGCCGTGGTGCCAGCGGAGGGCTCGCTGGGCTTGCCCACTCCTGCCACGTTGACGGCACTGACTCTGAACTCGTACTCAGCTCCCTCTGTGAGGCCTGTGACCTCCAGGCTCCTCTCTGTCATGGGCTTCCGGGTCAGCTTGGTCCAGTTTAGCTCCTTGGACTCTTTCTTTTCCAGCATGTAACCCAGGATGGTGGACTTTCCATCATCGGCAGGCTCCTTCCAACTCACTGTCATACGATCTTTGCTCACATTGGTGATCACTGGGGCCTCGCAAGGGCCAGGGACAGCTGGAAGAAACACCACAGTTTAGGTTTCCGTTTAGATATGAAATTCAGTATTTCAAGTTTGAAATAAGCAACCAGGTCTGCACTCATTGTGATGAGGCGCTTTAGATGTTTAGAAAATGCGTTACAGTAAGCTGGTTTGGCTTGTCAAACTCATATCACAGTATGAGACCCAGTTTAAACTGCCGCACTGATTTCTATCATTGATGTTGCAATGCAATACCCAGAGAAAATGCTGGTAATGACTTACTGAACGGGTTCTTGGCAACGACGGGGTTGGTGATGAGGGCGTCTCCGACTCCCCATGTGTTCTCAGCACGGATTCGGAACTGGTACTCGCGACCCTCAATCAGCTTCTCCACATTGAACTCAAGGCCATTGCCTTTGATCTTGGCGGAGACCTGGGCCCAGTTAGCTCGGCTGGTTTCACGCTTATCCAAAATGTAGTTGTTGATGGGAGCGCCACCGTCCTTCAGAGGAGGCTCCCAGGACATCTTGATACTGGTGGCAAACACCTCAACGCATTTGGCACTGGCAGGAGGGCCGGGCACGTCTAAGGAGACACAAAATAATGAAATATTACCCAACTGAGCCCAACGTGTTGATGGTGAAGCCGTGTGCACATACAGCTAATACAAATACACAACCATACTTTAACTGATGTACTGGTAGAGTTTCAACAGACATTTCTAAAGACACGATGACTCACCCAGGACGTTGACCTGGATTTCGGCAGTCTTGGAGCCGCTAGCGTTCTCGGCCAGGATGACATAGGTTTCTGTGTGCTCCTTGGTGACTTCCATCATCTCCAGCTGGAAGTGATTCCTCTCGTGGCTGAGGATCTGGCCTTCACCTGATTTCAGGTTGTCATCAGCTCTCTTCCACGTCACTCTGGGCATGGGCTTACCGAACACCTCAGCCTCCAGGAGGATTGTGGATCCGGCCTTCACCTTCAAACCTTTCTGCATCTTAGCATTGAGCTCCACCCTCGGAGGAACTGTGTTTATAGAGACGAGATAAAGAAGTGTTAAGACTTGGATCTGTGAGGGAATCTCTAGGTTTCAGTTTTAAAGTAACACGCTTATGGTAATGTTGTTATTGTAGTGACTGGTTAATCAGCCTGGTCAGGAGGGTCACATCAAAACCTCTCACCATTCTCGGCACAGACCAACACAGGGTCTGTGGGCTCAGAGGGTTTGCTCATATTGACAGCAGTTTTGGCGATGACTCTGAACTGGTACTGCAGGTCTCTCTCCAGACCAGTCACTGTATACTCCTCTCTTGGGACGTTCTGGCTGCTGGTGTTGCAGCGTATCCAGGTGTCTCCTGGCACCCGCATGGCCTCCACGTAGTAGCCAATGATCTTGCTACCGCCGTCGTTCTTGGGACGGGTCCAAACCAGAGTGACAGAGTTCTTGGTTACATCCAGGATCTCAGGTTTACCTGGAGTATCTGTTAAACAAATAATCAAATGTGCATACGTAAGGAAACAGGATTCAATTATTAAAATAAAGCATTTTATGTAGGTGGTGTTGTGGAGGTGGCAAACGTACCAACAGGCGTTCTCGCCGTGATAAAGTCAGTCTTCTTGCTTGGTTTGCCCTGGCCAGCGCGGTTGATGGCGGACACTCTGAAAGTGTATTCCAGGCCCTCGATGAGGCCGGCACATGGGTACTCGGTGGTGCGTACGACGTTGTCGTTGGCCTTCACCCACAGCAGGCTGTTCCTCTCCTTACGCTCGATGTAGTAACCTGTGATGGGACTGCCGCCGTCGCTCTCGGGCTTATCCCAGGCAACGAACATGCAGTCCTTGTTGGTCTTGTTTATACGGCAGCTGAGGGGTTCACTCGGGACATCTGGTGACAAAAAAACAGAATGTTGTCTTCAACGTTAACTTGATACCTATCAACTTTAGCCAGATGCGTACATCTGAAGCTAATCCAGGACCTCACTGGTGACATATTTCACTTACCGAAGGGAAACTTTGCAACCATCCTCTCGGACTGAACAGGGTCTGACACCCCGAAGCGGTTCTCAGCGCGGATACGGAACACATACTCCTTCCCAGGGATGAGTTTCCCGAGCCTGCAACTGGTTTTCTGACCAGAAGAGGTTGCCATCACCCAGTCGCCTCTCGTGACATCACATTTCTCCACCACATAGTTGGTGATATTGCTGCCTCCGTCCTCCAATGGTTTGTTCCAGGACAGGGAGCAGGCATCAGCGTCAATGTCGCTGATCTCTACGGGGCCTTCGGGTGCGCCGGGGATGTCTGAAACACAGAAAAGTTTGATTTAAACATGCGCAATCTCCATCATGCCAAGTCATTTTGTCGGTAATTTTATATTCTAACTTTTTTCATTTTCGCCATATTATCCAATTGTGGGTAACTGACCTCGAATGACCATCTTCAGGGACTCGACTACCCTTGAGGAGCTGTTCTCAGCCACCAGGCTGTACTCTCCACTGTCGGTCCTCGACACGTCTTTGATGATCAGGACCACCATGCTGCCAGACTGGTGCACGGCCAGCCGGCTAGACGGGACCACCGCGTCCTCACCACGCATCCACTTGCAGGCCGGGGTGGGTTTTCCAGAAACCAGCGCCTCCACTCTGAGCTTGGCTCCGGCTCTGGCGCTCACTGTCTCTGGCATGACGATCTTTGGTTCCACTGCAGGGGTGGACAATTTGACTCGTTAGATTGGAAATGTGTTATTCCTGTAGATCACTGTACTGCATGCTACTGGTATCACCAGTACAGTAACCAGTAATAATGAAGTCCTGATCATGAGAAAACTATGTCTTTCTTTAGTAATCTGCCGTAATCACTTACTCATCTGTTCCTTGATCTCGATTGGCTGCCTGGTCTCGGTGAACGAGCTCTGGCCCATGATGTTCTTAGCAGCCACTCTGAACTTGTACCTCTTGCCCTCCTTCAGGCCGCTGATGCTGATCGTCAAACCTTTCACTGTGGTGTAGGAATTCCACACTTCCTTTTCAGGTTCTGCATCCTCCTCTTCCACTGCAGGTGGTGGAGGTGGTGGAGGAGCTTCCTCTCCCTCTGGAACCTGTGGAAAATTGATGGTTGAAGAGTAACACTTTAAAATGTACTCAATAATATGAAAATAAGCTTGGCAGTGAGGGTTGGGTTTTTTAGCACATGCATCCTGTGCTTACAGTACGATAACAAAACAGAACAGATTTTTATAAATGTAAAACAACAAATGATTGCAGCAGTCAGAGAAACATCTGTTTGATCAGAAGACAAACCTCCGCAGGTGCTGGAGGCTCGGGAGGAGGCTTGACTTCAATGTATTCTATGACATAACCATCAATCTTGGCACCACCATCTCTTGCGGGCTTCACCCAGCCGACTGCGGCACTGTTCTTGGTGATCTCCAGAACTTCGATCTTCTCACAGGGATCGGGCTTGCCTGAAAAAGTAAAACAGACAGGTGTCTTCAAGTGGTTCTAATGACAAATGAAAAGAGGAAGGATGTAAACTGAGCTGTCACATTGTGTGACTAAGAGATGATACGTACTGACAGGATCGGAGGCCATGTAGGAAGTGGGCGACACCTTAGGAACTCCAGAACCATACTCATTGACAGCCGTGACTCTGAAGTAGTACTCGGTGCCCGGCGTGAGACCGCTGACTTTGAAGGGAATCTTATCCTTCTCCACTTCGGCCTTGACAGTTGCCCACGTCTTGCGGTCGATCTCGCGCTTCTCAACAATGTAGTGAGTGACTTCGCTGCCACCATCGACCTCTGGAGGGCTCCAGCACAGCATCGCTGATGTCTGTTTGATGTCGGTCGCTTCCAGATTCATCACGGGTCCCGGAGTGTCTGTCAGGAAAAAAAGATCATGACATTTGGATTTTGTTTGATTTTTGTTTGACTTTGTTTGCACTTTTTGTGATTGACTGCAACTCAGTTGAACTTTTCTGCATAAGTAAAAGAAACTCAGGACTGACCCAGAACCTTCACGCTGACAAACACAGCCTTCTCTCCGGCAGGACTGCGAAGCGTCAGACAGTATTTGCCAGAGTCATTGCGGGTGCTGTCGGGGATGACCAGGAATGTCATGGTGTCAATGATGTCGACTTTTCCCTTCCTGATCACGTTGTCGATACCCATCCTCCTCCAAGTGACCTGGGGAGCTGGTCTACCCCTGATGGTGGCGCATAGTCTGATTGGACAGCCGGCTCTCACCGTCAGACCCTGCTTCAAACTTGCGTCCAAATCAATCTCTGGTGCCTCTGTTGAAGGAATAGAGTCAGCAAAGACCCAGCTTGATTTTGCAATTACAGATCACATCTTGATGTTAATCCTTAGTTCCTCCCCCATGTTATTGTGTTGCACTGTGAACTCATCTAGTTATCATAGAAGCAGGTACAATTCAACAAAGTGCTCACCTAGAATCTCCCTGGGGATCACCCCAACCTCCAGGTCACAGGGCAGGCTCATGCCCACCTGGTTCTGAGCTGACACTCTGAACTCATACACAAGCTCGTTGTTCAGACTCGAGACTGTGAACTCGCACACGATCAGCTGAGCTGCCACGTTGCACCTCTTCCAACCATCGTCTCCTTTCTTGGCACTTCCCTGCGCCCTCATCTCTACAACGTAGCCAATGAGAGGAGCTCCACCATCTGATACAGGCTTGGTCCAGCCCAGGGTGATGGAGGACTTGGTGCTGTCCAGGACCTTCATGTTGGTAGGGGGTGCAGGAGGCTCTGTAAGAAGACATACATATGTTTGATGATGAATCCCTGGATTAGGCGCATCCCACCATGAGCTATATTTCTTTACAAACACGTGAACACACTGAAACATGTATTATTGGTTACATACCAACGGTGTCCTTGGCAGTGATGGCACGTGAAGGCTTGCTTGGGCTTCCATGGCCAATTTCATTGACAGCCTTGACTCTGTACTGGTAGTCATGGAGGGGCAGGAGTCCAGTAACTGTGAAACGAGTTGTAGGGATTGGATCCTTGTTGACAGGCGACCACCTAACGGCGTGCTCTTCCCTCTTCTCCAGCAGATACCCTGTGATTGGCTTTCCACCATCTCTCGAAGGCTCTGACCATTGCACAGTCATCTCTTCCTTGGCAATCTTGGTGACCTCTGGTGCCTCAGGAGCGTCAGGTACACTGAACTGGGTGCCAGCAACAATGGATTCACTCTGCACTGCAGGGCCAGGACCCATCTTATTCTCAGCACGAACTCTGAAGATATACTCATTGCCCTCAATGAGACGGGTGACGTTAGCTTTATTGGTGATGACAGCATTGGAGTGGACCGACCAGACTCCTCTCTTGGTCTCACATTTCTCAATGATGTAGTTGTAGATATCGCAGCCACCATCATCCTCTGGCACTTCCCATGCCAAATGGCATCTGTCGATGGTTATACCAGACACCTTGAGGTCGCTGATGGGCCCGGGTCTATCCAGTACATTGACCTTAGCGTGAGCAGAGCTGGTTCCGGCACTGTTTGAGGCGGTTACAACATATTTACCACTGTCAGTGCGCCTGGCGCCAGTAATCAGCAGCTTTGAGAAGTCAGCACCGGTTTCGACCTGATGCCTGGGGCCCTTCCTTATCTCCTTTGTGCTCTCATCTCTGGTCCATTTGACATCAGGCTGGGGTTTGCCCTTCACTGTTGCCTCAATAGGAATAGAGTCTCCTGCCTTGACCACGATTGTTCCATCCAGTTGAATCTTGACTTCAGGCTCTACAAGCTGTTCCTTAACCAGGACTTCAGGTGTGGTCACCCAGTTACTCTCGCCTCCCTCATTCTTAGTCTGAACTCTGAATTGATAGATCTGGTTTTCGATGCACCTGTCAGCCATGAAGTAAGTCTCCTTGATAGCACCCTTATGAAGCCTCTCCCACTCCTCAGCCTCCTTTGGTTTCTTCTCAACATGGTAAGCCAGGTTACGACTACCTCCATCATAGTCTGGCTTCCTCCACTTGAGGAAGCAGAAGGTCTTGCCGATCTCAGAGATGTGGAAGTCAATGGGTTCACCAGGCTTCTCAATGGGATCAACTGCCAGCACCGGGTTCTTGGTCTCGGTAGCTGGACCAGCACCAATCTTGTTCTCTGCGCTGACACGGAAGAAGTACTCACAGCCTTCAGTAAGAGGGGCCTTCATTAATCGCTTGGTGCAGTCATTGGACACCACAGTCCATCCTCTCTGGCTTGGCTGACGGCACTCAACAATGTACTGGTTGATCTCAGTGCCTCCGTTGTCTTCAGGGTTCTCCCAGGAAACCATGCAGGAGTTCTTGGTCACATAAGCCACTTTCAGGTTCTGGCAAGCCCCTGGTGTGTCCAGGACATTGACAATAATGGTGGCTTGCGCCTGTCCACTACTGTTCTTGGCGTTGATGGCATATTTACCGTAGTCTGACCTGACTGCATCGGTGATGACCAGTTCACACAGAGGGTAGTTGTTGTTCATCTCAATGCGCTTGTCCCGGGATATGGCTCTGGCATCCTTGGACCATGTGATCTCCGGGTCTGGTCTGCCTTTCACCCTTGTGATCAAACTTATGATCTGACCTGCCCTGACAGTCAGAGAGTCGCGGCAGGATGCGTCGACAACAACCTCAGGGGGCACCAGGATGTCCTTTGCTAAAATAGTCTCAGCCAGGTCCTTGGGTTCACTGTCTCCAACCTTGTTAGTGGCTCTGATGCGAATCCTGTACTCCATTCCTTCAATGAGGCCTTGCACTCTGTAGGCACACATCTTGATCAGGTCCTTGTTTATTCTGTCATACTGGGCGGATCCTGACTTTTGAACCTCAACAACATAGCCCAGAATAGGACTGCCTCCGTCTCTTGTAGGCTTGGTCCAACAGATGTCAGCATAAGACTTGCTCCAGTCTTTCAATTTCAGATTGCTAGGGGGTCCGGGTTTGGTGATGGCACGAGTGGCCTTGATGGAGTCAGAGGTGGGAGAAGGCCCGCTGATACCAGCAACATTCTCAGCAAATACTCTGAACTCGTAGCTGTTGCCTTCAAACAGGCCTGAGACTCTGTATCTGAGGTCCAGCACGGGAGTTTTGTTGACACGGATCCACTTTCCGGTCATTTCTCTGCGTTCAATCACATATCCACTAACGGGGCTGCCTCCATCATAGTCAGGCAGGGTCCACTCCACTGTCACAGCATTCTCAGTGATATCAGAGCACTCTGGCAGGCCTGGTGGACCAGGAGGGTTAAACATGTGCTTGGCAATAGTGGGAGGACTCTCAAGCCCTGCGCCGATGCCAATCTTGTTCTCTGCACGGACGCGGACAACGTACTCACGGCCCTTCTCCAGCCTGGACACCTTGGCTTTGGTGCTGGTGCCGCTGGAGCTAACCACAGACCAGGGCTCCCATGACTTCTTCACATCCTTTTTTTCCACCACGTAGCTGGTGATGGGTGTGCCACCATCATCCTTGGGTGCCCTCCATTGGATTATCATGTGATCAGGGGTAACCTCCAATATATTGATGGGTCCAATGGGCGGCCCTGGAATATCCAGCACTGTGAGATGCAGGGCAACGGTCTTGCTGCCTGCAGGATTGGCCACGGTGAGGATGTACTCTCCGGTGTCTCCTCTCTGGCACTCGGGGATACTGAGGATGGTAGAGGGTCCAGCTGTCTCGATGTGATGGCGGCCCTCAGATATGATTTCTTTGCCATCGGTCACCCATTTGGCAGTGGGAATGGGAATGCCTGTCATCTTGGCTGGAAGGGCAATAGCAGTACCAGCTTTGACAACGAGACCCTCAATAAGCTTCACATCAACTTCAATAGTTGGTGGCACTGAAAGAGAACAAAACAATAACAATATTATGATGTGTTCAGGCCTGTGAATGAGAACAGAAACAGCATTTGCAATGAAAAACAACTCCATAAGAATAATGTTTCCTACATGTCTTTTCCTGACAGGTGACGGGGACGCTGGTGTCAGGGCGGCTCACACCGATGGCGTTCTGAGCCTTGACCCTGAAGCGGTACGTCTTGCCCTCCACCAGAGCGGTGACGTGGGCATGGTTGTTGCTGACGGTCTTGAACGTGACCCAGTCAGTCTGTCCCTCTTCCTGGTGCTCCACAATGAAGCCGGTGATTTCACTTCCACCGGTGCGGTCGGGCCACTCCCATTCCAACCACACCTCTGTCTTGTCTGCATCAGTGTGGTGCAGGTTTTTGGGTGGGCCAGGAGGATCTGAAACACATCCAGGACAGAACAATGTATTGCTGATTATTGGTCGTTTTACTTTTGGAGATGAGATGGCATAGACATATTTCAGACCCAAAGAGTCTTTCTTACTGCTCCCTTGTTTTGTTGTGAGAAAGTGGATAAAAAACAATGTAGCCATGTTATTTGGAAATGTACTACAGAATGAGAGTGCGCATTGCCAACAAGAGTGAAGCCTTCAGGATTTGGAAGCTTCACAATTTTCACAAAACTATGAAAAATCATTATTTTATTTAAAATAATAGGCAACATAGTGATGACGTTTACTCACAGAGAGGATCGAGAGCCTTAATGGGTGTCCTGGTCGTCACAAAGTCGCTCCTGCCAAACTGGTTCTCAGCAGCCACCCTGAACAGGTACTGGGTTCCTTCCATCAAGTACATGGCCATCAGACTCAGCTTCTTATTGGATGGAGAGACGGGAACCCACTGCTCGGCGGCCACGTCCTTCTTATGCACGACGTAGTGGGAGATGACGGCACCACCATTGTCCTCGGGAACCTTCCATGTCAGGTAGGCCGACTCACTGGTCACCTCAGAGATCACCAGGTCTCTGGGAGGAGATGGCTTGTCTGGTGGAAACAAAAGCGAGTTTGTGTCAAATTTAAGCTTTTCTAAATTAAAATATAATCTTTAGTAATTGTTTCTTATGCACAAGCCTGATCAAATCCCATATTCGTGTCGGTGGATGTTTCACTCACTCAGAACAAGTACGGCAACATTTGCTGATTTCTTTCCTGCGGCATTCTCCACCGTGATGGTGTAGTTGCCGGAGTCCGCCCGGACGCTCTTGGGGATGAAGACTTTGCTGCTGCTTGTGGTGACAGCGACGGTGCAGTGAGAAGGAACGTCGCCGTCGTTCTTCTTCCAGCTGACGGTGGGCGTCGGTACGCCCTTAATGGTGGCACTCAGGGTGATGTCGGTGCCCAGCATGGCTAGGTGGTCACGTGCCATGTTGGCGTCCAGAAGCAACTCTGGCTCCTCTGTGGGGGAAAATGTATTTCAGTAAAGATGGTATAGCAAGTGTGATTTACAAGTTCTAGAGATGTTTATGTTTTTTCTTCTCTAATTTAATAATGATAAACTAAACTTAAAAATGAATTTGTTCTGAAAAACCTGTTGCCATGTTATAGAGAAATAACAAGGAGGAGGTGTAAATGAACCCCTTACCCAGTCTGTCATGGACTTTGATGCTCTGTTTCACATATGCAGGCTCAGATTTGCCGGCAGCATTGACGGTGAAGATCCTAAAGGTGTACTCCTGTCCATCGTCCAGGCCCGTCACCACGTAGTGGAGGTCTGGGCACTGTTCCGGGGTCTCGTTGGCCGGACTCCACTCCACAGCACCAAGCTTCTGGTACTCGACGAGGTAGCCAAAGATCCGGCCCTTCCCGTCATGACGGGGCAACTTCCACTTCAGGCTGACAGAGTCCTTGGTCTTATCGTAGGCCTCAGGGGTCACTGGAGGGCTCGGCCGCACTGTGAAGGGAACACATCAGAAACTATACATTAAAGGTAGAAAACCTCACACAAGCATTGTTTTAAGACTCCTTTAATTCTTAAGAGGTTGGGTGTTGTTTTAGTTTTTTATATAGTAAAATAATATGGTGATATTTAAGTATTTAGTATGTAGTGCAATTGTAAACAGTGAGAAAGACATTTTAACTTAAAACATGATTAGCTAATATGGTTGTTAATGAAGCTATATAGTCATTACATAATAAAATATAATAAATACTAGTCAAAACTGCTAATGGCTAATGTTTCATCTTTGTATGGACAAATATGAATTTGCGTCGCACTGACCAATGGGATCTTTGGCGAGGATGGGTTTGGAGGGGACACTGGGGTCTCCGGTTCCCAGCTCGTTCTCAGCCATCACCCTGAACTCGTACTGACAGCCCTCCACCAGGTCCTGGACTCGGTACTGAGTGGCCGGGTACAGCGGGTCTCTGGTGGCTCTGGACCATCTCTTTGCAGTGGGCTCCTTCTTCTCCAGAACATAGTTGATGATGGGCTTCCCGCCGTCGCGAGGCCGGCTCCACAGCACCAGGGCATTGGTGCCGTACACCTCCCGGACTGTTGGCATCTCAGGGGCCTCGGGAACTCCTGCAGGGGGGCCGCAGAAGAAGAACTGGGTTATTGGGGCTCAATTCAGGCTCCATGGAAGAGAACTGAAACATGACCAAGACACGTGTGTCCAAAGGGTTCGAGCAGAACGTACTGAAGAGATCTTTGGCTCTCATCTCCTCGGACTCCAGAGGGTCACTGATGCCGTACGTGTTCTCAGCAAAGATCCTCATGATGTACTCCCTGCCCTCCGTTAGCTTGGGGATCTGAGAGAAACACATGGCATGTCAACAGCTCAAACCCTCACAACTGGGAAAAAATGGTCTTTTGGGGTCAGGTCCACATATCTGGATTAAGACCATCTGGACCAACCTTGCATATGGTCTTGGTGGAGGCAGACGTCACCGTGGTCCAGGCTTCTCTGTTGGTGTCTCTCTTCTCGATGATGTAGTTGGACACGTCGACGCCGCCACTGTCCAGAGGAGGTTTCCAGGAGATCACCATGAACTCCCTGTGCACCTCCTCAAACACCACTGGGCCAACCGGAGGAGTTGGGCGGTCTGCAGGGATGAAACCAATGACGTCAGTGTGAAATAAATCTACAGATAAGGAATCTGTGATGTTGTGAACAAGCGATCCCTGCAGCAATCAGTAAAGCTGGCAGCTTTTGGCAATATTCTATTTCTCATCTCAAACAATATTTGCGTTGCTGCATCTTCACCGAAATCTATTGCTGGTGACAATGGCTTGTTTCTTTCTTGCTTCCATGTTTTAGAGAAAATTGTGTTTATATTTCTCAGTTCACAATATCAACTGCAGTGTCATTTTGGCACGGATGCTGAAACTCAGATATCATATCAACACAGGTTAAAATGTCTAACAACTCTAACAACTGACCAGAAACTCCAGAGTTAAAAGCTTAGACTTTGTCTGATTCAGTCCCACACAATGTGAATGGATACCAGCGTTCTTTGTGGTGTCCCTCGGGGGTCTGTGAGTGGACCGCTTTAATTGCCCATCTAATTCAACGATTTAGTTGCTTTAGTAGCTTTCATAAGCCTCAATTGTCTCCAGAGTTTCGCCGACATACCGACAACCGTGATGTTGCAGACCCCCTTCCTGGACCCGGTGCTGTTCTCCACCACCACCACGTATCGGCCGCTGTGCTCGCGTGCCGCCTTCATCAAGCCGAGCGACATGGTGGTCAGCGTGTTCTTGAACACGACGTGTTTGTCGGCCTTCAGCTCCTCGTCGTCTCGGTACCACGAGATGGACGGAGACGGTTTGCCGGTGTAGCGGCCCTGCAGCAGGCAGCTCTCGCCCACGCGGATGATGATCGTATCGCGGAAGTCCAGCTCGATGGTCGGCGGCTCTGAAAGATAAGAAGATGAGAACAAAGTCAGACAAACACTGAGGATTCTCTTCCTTCTTCTATTCATCTAAACCTTTGTCTTACATTTAGCTGATACTGATTCATTTCTATCAGCTCGTATTCCTGAACTACAGATGTTTCAAAGTTTAGTTTCACAGATTTCTAACAGAAATGAACTCAAACTAATTGAACCAATCAATCTCATTAGTTTGGTCCTCACCCAGTTCGTCCCTGCAGGTGATTGGTTTGGTGGAGAACGACGGCTTGCTGGGTCCCACTTCGTTGACGGCAATGACTCTGAGCTCGTAGGTGTCTCCTTCCCTCAGGCCATCGTAGGAGTACTTCCTCTCCATCAGCTTCTCCTTTGTAACTCTGCTGAACTTGTCTTTGCCGATCATACGCGACTCCAGGATGTACATAGTGATCTCTGAGCCGCCGTCAAACTTGGGCGCCTTCCAGGTGACGCTGATCAAATCCTTGGTGACCTTGGTGACCTCGAGCTCCTCGGGGCGGTCAGGCACACCTGAGATGAGCACAAACATACAGATGTATTATATCCCAACATGGCTCAGAGAAGCCGTGACTTTATTATGAAACATCTTCTATAATCTTAGAATTCTGAATATTCTTTAAATGTTTTTTAACACAGAACTTTCTGAACTTTCTGCCCTTCAGAGACCAGCGGTCACCGTTATTTAAGTAACTAAACTCACTGATTGGCTCCTTAACGAGGAGCTCGGCTGCGGTCGCCATGAAGGGTCCGAGGCCGATGGCGTTCTCGGCAGCCACTCTGAAGAAGTAGGACTTTCCGACGGTGAGGCCGTGAGCCACGGCGTTCTGTCTGCTGGCGGTGAAGGACAGCGAGGTCCAGGCCTTGCGCTCGGCCTCGCGCTTCTCGATGACGTAGTTGCTGATGGGAGAGCCGCCGTCGTTCTCGGGGAAGAACCAGTTGAGCTTGCAGGACTCAGTGGTCAGGTTCTCTGCGGTGAAGGGGATGCCGACGGGCCCGGGGACGTCTGAGGGAGGACACAAAGGGTTTTACTTCCAACGATAGCGCAGAGTCTCAACACGCATATCTTTGATAGGAAAACAGGATTTTACCCAAAACTTCTACGGTGATGTTCTTGGTCTTCTCCCCTCCGGCGTTCTTGGCGGTCAGTGTGTAAACGCCGAGGTGCTTCCTGCTGCAGGGTTTGATGACCAGAGACGAGCTGATGGCCGTCGTCTCCACTTTAGCATCGGGAGGCAGCGCGGCCCCGTCTCGGCTCCAGGTGACCTCCGGGGCCGGCTGGCCCGACACGTAGGCGATGATCCGGATGACGCCGCCGGCGTGGACCACCATGCGCTCCTTCACGGAGGCGTCCAGGTCGACCTCGGGGGCGACTGTGAGGGAGAAACGCAACGTTACTGCTTGTTCAAACTAAAGTAGCTGAATCCGTCCAGAGATGAAAGGACTCACTGTTTCTGTCGTTGACCTCCAGCACCTCTGGGACTTCCCCTGGCTCGCTGTTACCGGCAGCATTGAATGCAATCACCCTGAACTTGTATTTGCCGCCAGTCTTCAGACCGGCGATCACGAGTCGGGTGCCACGGATTTCTGTTTCCTTGGCCTGAAAAACACAAACATGGAGTTTCTAAAGTTGTTATCTCCGTCTCTAAAACCAAGTCCTGTCCTGAGATCAAGGAGGATAACGAGGAGCTCACCTTGACCCAGGCCTCGGTGCCCTCCTCCTTGTACTCCACCCAGTAACCGATGATCTTGGAGCCTCCGTCCTTAAGAGGAGGGATCCACACCAGGTCCACCGTGGTCCTGGTCCAATCAGATACCTTCGGGGTCGGAGGAGAGGGCGGGGCTACAGGAGGAGATAGACAGTTAACATCCCGCTCTGTGTATTTAAACATGAACTCGTGTGGTTTCAGTAGAACTCTTACAGATGGGGTCTCTGGCGAAGACGGGGTCTGTGGGGGGGCTGGCGGGTCCGGGTCCTGCGGAATTGATGGCGGATACTCTGAACAGGTACTGTGAGCCCTCAATGAGTCCGCTGACCACGAACGACTCGCCCATGTTTATGGGCCGGATGGGGTCGCGGGTGACCCGGGTCCAGCGTTTGCCCGTTGTCTCTTTTCGCTCCAGCCAGTAGCCGGTGACCGGCGTGCCGCCGTCGTCCTCGGGCTCCTCCCAGCTGACGGTCATGGAGTCCATGGTGACGCCGCTGACCGTCGGCTTCTCGCACT
Organism: Myoxocephalus aenaeus; assembly: GCA_038501785.1. Taxonomy (NCBI): domain Eukaryota; kingdom Metazoa; phylum Chordata; class Actinopteri; order Perciformes; family Cottidae; genus Myoxocephalus; species Myoxocephalus aenaeus. Next base: position 117,691 of record JBAMJR010000372.1, read on the forward strand.
GACCGGGGACGCCTGCAGGAAGGGTCGAAGATCAGAGGAACTCAAAGCACCAGAGTGGTCAGTGGTCGGTTATCTTTGGTGTCTCTGGTGCATTCGTCCATTTAGACGTAGAAACGGGTTCTTGCATCAACGAGTACTTCCTAGTGTTATTTTATTCAGGCTTTACTGGTTAAGTGTACGTAAACAATGCAATAGTGTTAACGGCCTTTCCATATATATATATATATATATATATATATATATATATATATATATATATATATATATATTTATATATTTATAAGCTGCTGTTCACACGGTACGGTACTCACTGTAGAGGTTCCTGGCAACCTCGGGCTCGCTGTCCAGCGGCTCTCCGACGCCGTACTTGTTCTGGGCCATGATGCGGAACACGTACTCGTGTCCCGCCATCAGGCTCTCCACGGTCCAGAGCCGCTCTTTGGGCTCGTTGGTGACGGAGACCCAGGTCTTCCTGTTGGCCACGCGCCTCCAGATGACGTAGTTCGTGACCTTGGAGCCGCCGTCATCAGCCGGCGGCAGCCAAGACAGCGTGATCCTCTCGGCGCCGATCTCCTCGAACTTGATGGGAGCGGAGGGAGGACCGGGTCGGCCTGAAACAACAACGTGATCTCTGGGTTTAGACCGAGCTTAAAATATAGACTGGGTTACAAAGGGATATGGCTAATGTCTAAGAATTACAATGTAATACTTTTCAATTAGGAATTAATCAAAAGTTTTAAAAACACAATTTATAACAGTTTCAGTGACATTCAGGCTGATTAAGGATTACAAATTATCAATTTTTATTTTTTATTTACTTTAATCTAAAATGAAAAAATCGTAATCTTTTGTAAATCTTAAGTTTTTAGGTAAAGATCAGCGGGTTTCCATAATAACTTATTGATCACATGATGAGACGTGTCAGGAGGCTAAATGTGAGGGTCTGTGGTCCTGTATGTGAGCCACAGGTGAGGTCCTGTATGTGAGCACAGGTGAGGTCCTGTATGTGAGCACAGGTGAGGTCCTGTATGTGAGCACAGGTGAGGTCCTGTATGTGAGCACAGGTGAGGTCCTGTATGTGAGCACAGGTGAGGTCCTGTATGTGAGCACAGGTGAGGTCCTGCATGTGAGCATAGGTGAGCCGTGGCGTCCGTACCGAGCACGTTGAGCCTCATCTCCTTGGAGGCCTTGCCGAGGCTGTTGGAGGCCACCAGCGTGTAGAGGCCGGTGTCGGGCCGCTTGCCCTGCTGGATGAGCAGCGTGCAGCTGTCGTCGGACACCATCTTGTTGATGTGCTCGTCGTACTGAACCTCCACCTTGTCGTCGGACTTGTGGGCCGGAGCCTTGAACCACGTGAGCGTGGGGAACGGACAGCCGCGGACCGTGGCCACGATGCTGATATCGGAGCCCTGCTCCGCCTCCATGAACTCCTTCAGCTCAATGGACGGAGCGCCTGCAGCACAAGAGATGAAGCGTTTGAATTTGAACATTTCTCTGCCTTCCTGTTGTGTTTTAGTGAAAGTAATGGGCTGAAATCAAAGAGCTGTCTCCTTAAACATTTCCCATGATGCAGCTGGATACAGTGCGGGTCTTACAGGTCTGGTCCTGGACGACGATGGGTCCGACTGTGGTGGACGGCCGGCTGGGTCCGGCCTCGTTGTGCGCCACCACTCTGAACTCGTACTCGTCTCCCTCCGTCAGGTCCTCCACCTTGAAGCTGGTGGAGTCCACGTCCCTCCGGTTGCACCTGAAGGTCACAGGGGTCAGAAGTTGAGCCTCCAACTAAACTAAACCTCAGTGCTGAAGATGTTTCACTAGATTTATCCTGAAAAACACACTTGATGTTTTATGGTCACAAGATTCACAAGTGTAAATTTAACTGCAGGAAATATGAAAAGTGAAAAACTAAAAATTGCTCAGGAAAAGCAGCTTCCAACAGACCAGGTTGTAAAATCTAATCTTATTCTAGATCACACGTCATTTTTGTAAATATTAAGAAGTTGAAAATGTCGGCCTTTGATTGGCGGACGACATTTCTGAAGTAAACCATGTGGACCCAAACAGAGACTTGGACCTGGTCCTACTCGGTCCCCAGTTAGCAAGACCCACGTGGACCCATGCAGACCTCTGGGGTGAAGGGTTACCTCCTCCAGGACTCCTTCTGGGCGCTGCTGGCCTCCCAGCAGAGCAGATCCACGCTGTAGTGGGTGACGGGGGAACCGCCGTCGTTCTTTGGAGCCTTCCATGTCAACTTCACGGCGCCCTTCCTCACGCTCTGGATCTTCAACCTGGTGGGCGGGTCGGGAGGATCTGCAGACAAGAGAACACGTCATGTGATGCTGAGTCGTCTGTGGTTGTCATTTAGTTATCATTTAGCATGAATAAGACAGAATGCTGAAGCAAAAAAGAGCTATCATTTAGCATGAATAAGACAGAATGCTGAAGCAAAGAAGAGCTATCATTTAGCATGAATAAGACAGAATGTTGAAGCAAAGAAGAGCTATCATTTAGCATGAATAAGACAGAATGCTGAAGTAAAGAAGAGCTATCATTTAGCATGAATAAGACAGAATGCTTATGAAGCGTTATCGTCAGAAACCAGCTGGTCGGATCAGGAGAGAGAGCAGACGTACGGATTGGATCTCGGGCCCTGGAGCCCTGGGTGGTCTCAGCCAGCGGGCCGAACCCGAAGCGGTTCTCAGCCCGGATGCGGAACAGGTACTCCTGCCCGTTGATCAGGTCTGGAACCACCAGGGACTGAGCAGCGCAGGCCGGGTTCACCTGGAAGCAGCAACAGAATTGTTATTGGTCGATCAGTTCAGAGAGCATTGATCCGACCGATGTGAGCCGTGTGGGGGCGGACCTTGGTCCAGGCTTTGCCGTCCACCGTCTTCTTCTCGATGAAGTAGCTCTTCACCCTCTCGCCCCCGTCGCTCTCTGGAGGTTTCCAGGTGAGTCTGCAGGTTCCCCTCGTTACGTCGCTGACCTTCAGGTCTCTTGGAGGTCCGGGAAGGTCTGAAGACGGAGAAGTGATAATCTGTCTTCATTTTCTAAACTGCTTCCTTAATTCGTCTGTAGTCCTCACCATTATTACCCACAATACATTTCACTCCATGAGCACGTGGCAAGCCTTTGAATGTTTACGTACCGAGCACGTTGACTCTGACTTTGACCACCTTGTGTCCGGCCACGTTTTCTGCGTTGATGATGTATCGGCCGCTGTGGTTCAGTTTGCTCTCCGGGATCAGGACCACCGAGGTCGTGTCGGTGGTCTGGATCTGAGAGGAGACAAGTTTTACATTTCTCTTAAAGTTGTCATTCACACTTTATGAAGACATTAGATAACCATCATTCAGATATTGTACGAACAAAGCAAAGTGAACTTAGATAAATATCCAGACCTCCGAGTCGACCGGCAGCGTGTGGAGCTCGTTCTTCTTCTCGGTCTCGGCGGGTCCGTCGAAGGTCCAGGTGACTTTGGGAACGGGTCGTCCGGTGATGGTGACTGGAATCCTGATGGGGGTTCCGGCTCTGCAGTTCAGCAGGTCGTGAGCGCTGATATCCAGAGACACCGACGGCTCGACTGAAGAACAAGCACAAAGGAAACAGCTCTTTGAAGGAGAGAGTTCATGAGAACCAACCAAGTCTTCTCAGCACTCAGGTACTGAGGCGTCTGGTCTCTTTGGAGACGAGAGAATGAAAGATGATTGAGGTTATAACAGGATTAATTATGATCTTGTCCTATGAGCAGCTCTCTTACTCAGGATGTCCTGAACCAGGATGTCTCCCGTCTTGGCGGGTTCGGAGTTTCCGGCAGCGTTCACTGCGTAGATCCTGAACTTGCATTTCTTGCCCTCCTTCAGGTCGGGGACGGTGATTTCGGTGGACGGGTGGAGCTTGTCGGCGGGGTTCACCCTCCTCCAATCAGGAGAGCCCTCCTCGTGGACCTCGATGATGTAACCCTTGATGGGGCTGCCGCCGTCTCTCTCTGGTGGGCTCCAGGTGAGCGTGATGCTGCTCTTGGTCTTGTCTTTAACCTCGGGGTACCCGGGGGGGCAGGGGGGTTCTGGGTGGGGGGAGACGGACTTAGCAACCAATATACAGACAAATGTCATATAATATTTAACTAAGCACAACATAATTCATACCCACTATTGATACAGAACACAACACTAAAAGCAGTTTTTCATGAATCTAAAGAATTTATATAATAATGTAGAAATAAGCGAATAAAATCGCCTGAAAAATAAACTTTGAGTTTAAAACCTTGTCCCAGACAAAATAACGTTCTACTATCTTTGAATATAATATTTATATTAAATATATATATATATATATATATAAATAACTCACAACAATACATTCAAACTGTTGATCATTTGATCAAACTCCTGACTAAATTGATGGAGTTCTGAGAACATGACTAAAGTAAGAGGCATGCTGGTCTGAGATGAGGTCCTCGGGGCTGAACACTCACTGCAGGGATCCACAGCGAAGCGACACTCGCTGGACTCGCAGGGCGGTCCGATGCCGGCGGCGTTGCAGGCTGCGATCCTGAACTGGTACTCGGCCCCCTCGATGAGCTTGAGCACCGTGTGCTGCAGGCCCTTCACGGACGGCTTGGTGAGCGGCGCTCGGTTGACGCGGCCCCAGTAGACGGCGCCGCGCTCCCTCTTCTCCAACCAGTATCCCTGGATGGTGGAGCCGCCGTTGTCCAGAGGCGGGTCCCAGGTCAGGGTCATGGTGGTCGCCGTGGCCGCAATGATTTTGGGGTTGCGTGGAGGTCCGGGGAGGCCGAACGGATCCTTGAGCTGGACTTTCTCTGAGTCGCAGCCGTCACTCAAGCCGTACTTGTTCTCGGCTTTGATCCTGAACTGGTAGTTACCGTTCAAGTTCAGTTTGTGGACCTGAAGGATCAGAACCGGGTCAGTGAAGATCACTTCTTATCTCTCTTGTTTAGGCGTTGACATGGAAACACAGGGTCATGGTTTATTTCATGGACTGTTTCTTTCTTTTTTCTTGTGATACTAATTAAATAGAAAATACAGAGACACTTGTTCTGTTTGTTCAGTTTGATCTTCCACATTCCATGCAAACTTAAAGGAAATGATCGAGAAAGTGTGCGTATCAGAAATCTTCCATCTATGTGATCAATACGGTATGAACACCAACAAAAGATGCATTCTGACATAGTGTACATCATAATATATATATATATATATATATATATGATGACCCTCCGGCCTCACCCCGTATCTCCTGTCGATGAGGTTGATGGTCAGGACCTCGAAGTCGGACTTCTTCTTGCTGGCGTCCCTGCGCTCCACGACGTAGTTGGTGATCTCGCTGCCTCCGTTGTCCTCCGGGGCGTCCCAGGTCAGGTAGCACGAGTCGGCCTTGATGTCCGAGACCACAATGTTCCTCGGAGGAAGAGGACGGTCTGAGAACGCAGGGTTGTGTTAACGTGAGGCTCCGTATGGAGAGACGCCATTAAATATCAATCAAAGACCACCATGGAAACTAGGAAACGACTCGACGTTCTCACCGAGGATCTCCACCCGGATGACGTGCTCCGCTTTGCCGAAGCAGTTTTCAGCCACCAGCTTGTAGTTGCCCTTGTCCTGCCTGATGGTTTCTGGCAAAGCGATCTTCGTCCTCAGAGTGGTCCGGGTCACCTGAAGACGAGAGGGCAAATATATCTGTTTACTCCACTTCATCCATAGACAAGGTCGTTCAAATGTGCGTCACAACACAGAGACTTTAAAAGATTAAACAAAAGAACAGAGAAGAGGATTTTTTTCTCAGAAGAATCTTGAAGCAAAAACATCACTGTCCTGAAGGTAGTGCTAGAAACAGAAAGGTCATGGGGTCATCCAGACCACAGTGATCATTAAAAGCCAGGACAGGGATCTGGGCTGTACTTGTTGACATATTCTGTGGACATGAGGTGCATTCTGACCTCTTCAGTCTCCATCGTCATCTTCTCTTCGTTTTCAGGTTTCTGGATCACCACGTCGTCCTTCATCCACTGGAGCGTCGGCAGAGGAAGACCCTTCACCTCCGCCGGGATGTCGATGGCCGTGCCTTTCCTCACATTGATGGCGTTGCTCTTGAAGAACTTCAGGATGGTGATAACTGGAGAAACTGTAGACAAGCAAACATCTGTCACTCTCAACTTTTCATCTTTGAGAGTTTGGCTTCACCAGAAAAAAAAAAATCAATCAATCAAATCAAAGTTTCTTTGAAGCTTTTTTGGAGTGAGTTTCATACTTTCGTCGTCTTGGATCTTGACGGCGATGGGCTTGGAGGGCTCTCCGTCCCCGACCTCGCTCACGGCTTTGACGCGGAACTGGTACTCCTGGTTCTCCGACAGGTTCTCGATGGTCCCGCAGCACTCTGTGAAGAGCTTGCGGTTTGCCACTTCAAACTCGGAGCCATCTGACCTCATCTTCTCCACGTAGTAGCCTTTGATGGGGCTGCCGCCGTCGGTTTGAGGCGGCAGCCAGGCCAAGGTGATGGTGCTCTTGCTTCTGTCGGTGTAGTGCAGCTTCTCTGGAGCAGAAGGAGTTCCTGGAGAAATGAGGAGGAATTCAGTCAACACCGAACAAATGTTCCAACAGACCTTCAGGAGTCACAAATCTCCTTGGACTTACCTTTGGGGTCCTCAGCCAGGATGGGTCCCAGGTCGGCTGGAGCTCCGTCGCCGTATTTGTTCCTGGCGATGACCCTGAAGTCGTACTCCTCGCCGGCCAGCAGGCCCTGAACGTCGCACTTGCAGGACGCCGTCTCGATGGGCTGGCGGAAGAGTTTCATCTTGGCGTCCTTTCTCAGCACCTCATAGCCGAAGATTTCACTGCCGCCGTTATCCAAGGGGTCGGACCAGGTGAGGGTGATGTTCTTCTTGGTCACCACCACCGTCTTCAGGTCCACCACCGGTCCGGGGACGTCTACGGTAACACAGGCCAGGAAAAAGGTTTGTTTCCTCTTACTGCTGCCTCCAATCTCTGACTGTCTTTGAAGGCACCCATCTATGCTGTTATAACTTCTTTACAATACAATAAAATGGAATTCATTACATGTAATCCATCCAGTGTCCTAAAGTAACCTGGATGTATTATTAATACGACTTGTTTTTAGAGACGAGCCCCAAACTGTTCTATGTCCCCTAGAGGTTTTAAGTTTCTCCAATAGAAAGAAGAATCTCCCCCCTTGTTTACTGGCTGTCACTCAGCGAAGAGCAACCTTCTCTTCTGCACTACAAACTACTTCCTCCTCAGCTGGTTGTTAGTTTGTAAAACCCTCAGAAGGTCGTATGTTTAACTGTGGTGGATTCATTCAACACTGACCCATCACGTCCACTCGGGTCTCGGCGGTCTTCGTCCCGCTTCCGTTGGTGCCGGAGACCTTGTACTTCCCGTGATCCGCCCTCACGGCCTTCTTGACGAGCAGAGTGGTGTTCTTGCCCTCCGTCTCTACGACCATGCGCTCTTGGTCGATGTCTGCATCGTCCTTGGCCCACTTGATGTCGGGCTGTGGTCGGCCGGTCACCACGGCGGGGAGCCTCAGCAGCTCGCCGGCCTTGATGATGACGCCGTTCTTCACCGAGGAGTCGAAGTCCACAGCGGGAGGTTCTGAACCATAGATTGGATTGAACTGTATTTAACATCTCATAACCAGGAGAGGCGGAACGTGGAACACTTCCTGCTGCTGCTTCACAGTAAACAATTCTGGAAAGCATTTACTATGAAGCAGCTGCAGGAAGTGTTGAATATGATTTTCAGCTTGTTTTCTGAGACAGAAACAACTAAACATTCTTCTTGTCTTAATACCAAAAAACAACCGGACATAAAACACCCGGAGGTAAAGTACCGCCTCATAAACCGGTCCGTACCTTCGGGCTCTTTGACGGTGACGGGTTCGGTCACACCGGGAGCTCCAGGTCCGGCATCGTTGATGGCGATGACGCGGATGTAATAGTCTGCTCCCTCGGTCAGACCGGTCACCGTGTACGTCAGCTCCTTACACCTGAACTCGGTGCTGCGAGTCCACTCCTTCTCTCCGGCCAAGACCTGGGATCAGAAAACCAGAGTTCAACACCACGGCTCAGAGGACGCATTGGCACCTTTACACGCAGAAGGTATGAAGGAACTTCCTGCACCTTCTCAAGGTGGTACCCCAGGATGTCTCCGCCGCCGTTGTACAGCGGGGGCTTCCAGGCCACGATGACTGAATCCTTCCCAGTATCCACGATCCATGGAGTGGGGGGGCCAGGAGGCACTGGGTGGGGGAGGGGCAGAGGGGGATTAATCCTACTGATCTGAACCCATGTTGGAATGGACCATATGAGGAAACGTTGGTGTTCAGCTTGTCATTTCAGTAACGCCATTAAATCATTAAAGTGTGAAAGAAAATAAATTAAACCAAAGGCAGTCCAACAAAAGTTAGTCAGCAGCATCATGACCGTCTTTATTTAATATCTAATATTTAAGGCACCATTTCATTAGAATTTGGGAACTAGCTGATTTGATGCCTCCAGTGTATTGGATAGTCTTCTAATCGGCCACAGGGGGCGCTAAGTACAAGTCAAACATTTGCTCTCATTGTTTCCATCATTGTTCCTGACTGAGAGGAGCAGAGCCAAAGCGCATAATGAACTACAGTAGCTTTGTGAAGAGGCATCATCTTGTAGTTTGGGCTAAAGTATGAAAAACACTGAAATGGTCCTTGAAAATGTTTGATAATCCCAGTAAGCGGCCATAAGGGGGGCGCTAAACGTACAGAAGAAGTCCGTTATGACCTTTCACTAATACTACGGACATATCAAACGTATTTCTCCTACATCCTGCTTCAGAAACAAACACATGTAAACCCTTTCTGTCTGTTAAGTTCTGGTGTGTTTGAGAACTCTTGGTTCGGCCTGAAAACTCACGGATGGCGTCCATGGCGACGGTGCGGTCGGTGGGCTCGCTGAAGGGCCCGGGCCCGGCCAGGTTCTCGGCACACACTCTGAAGATGTAGGTGAGTCCCTCCATGAGGCCGCTGACCTTCACATCCAGAGAGTTCAGGAGGGCCCGGTTGACTCGGGTCCAGTGTTTGCTGTTCACCTCCTTCCTCTCGATCCAGTAGCCCAGGATCGGGCTGCCGTTGTCCTTCGGCTCGTGCCAGGAGATGCGGGCGGAGCTCGCGGTCACCTCGTGGACTCTCGGGGGGTTGGGAGCGTCGGGAGGATCTAAGGGGGGCGAGACAGGACGAGTGTTCAATGTGTCATTCTCTACGCGACCACCAGGTGGTGCCAAAGCTAGGACAAAAGAGTCATTGCTTTAACATTTAATGCGTATTATTATAACTGGTGATAATATTCTGTCGTGAAGCTCCTCCCTCTTCTTACCAAACTGGTTCTTGGCGACGACTGGCTCAGAGACGCACGGCGGCCCGCAGCCGAACTTGTTCTCGGCCGTGACCCTGAAGATGTACTCCTTCCCCTCGATGAGCTTGGTGATGGGGCAGCTGGTGCCCTTCAGCGTGGAGGTGACGGTGATCCAGCCGACCTCTTGGTTCTTGTTGTCCTTCTTCTCCAGCATGTAGTTCAGGATCTCGGAGCCGCCGTCGTCCTCCGGAGGCTCCCAGTTACAGACGACCGAGGTCTTCCTGATCTCGTCGAAGGTGAAGTTGATCGGAGCGCCGGGTTTGTCTGCAGCAGAACAGAGTCGTTAATCTCAGGAGTGATAAAAGCTGAGATTGAACACATTTAAACTGATTCCATTTTACAAACTTAACCCTGAAAACGAGTTAATTAACATTTTGTAAAAATATGTTCCCTCATTTAAAAAAAAAAACTGCAGCCAATTTGATTCAGCGCATGTTTCTCTTTTCATAATTTCATCAGTTTAATTGTCGCATGAGGACCAAAGTGCCGCAGAAGTCTTTTGACTCACCCAGCACGTTGACCACGCAGCAGGCCGTGGCCACGCCGTGCGTGTTCTCCACCTGGATGGTGAAGTCTCCGTGATCGACTCTGATGGCGTCGCGGATCATCAGTGCAGACTGACCCCTCTGGGTCTGATCCAGACCCAGACGCTCACGCATTGGAGTTAAAAACTCCTCCTCTGGTTCAGGAACCTGAAGGGGATAAAGGAAACATGGATTAACCCTTTAATCACATGTCGTAATGCATCAAGCGTTCAGGACTCGTATTGTCCCTCGAGGACACGAACCTTGCTCTTCTTCTTCTTCATTAGCTGGGGGACCTTCTTGGTCGGCTCTTTGGTGACGTCCTCGTTGTTCCTCAGCCAGCTGACTTTGGGGTACGGGGAGCCGGAGATGAAGGCGTCAATGCGGATCTCTTGGCCCTTCTTAACGCACAGACCAGACTGCACGCGAGCGTGGAGGGTCACCGTCGGTTTTTCTGTAAATGGAAGAAGAGTTATGAAATGCAGCTCCTTGTTATCTCAAGTTTTAAAGCTAAATACCATTTCAGCATGTCAGTAATTGATTTTACAGCGTCGGCAGGTTTTCTTACCGACGGGGTCTGCAGCCTTGATGAGCTGAGTGCTGCGGGACGGCTCGCTAACTCCGGCGGCGTTCTCGGCTCGGACCCTGAACTGGTACTCCACGTTCTCCGTCAGGCCCGTCACCACGTAGGAGAAACCGGGGACCAGGCTCGGGGTGACCCTCTCGTAGCGGTCGCCATCTTTCTCCATCTTCTCCACGATGTAGCCCTGGATGGGACAGCCGCCGTCGCAGTCCGGAGCCTTCCAGGTGACTTTGATGGACTTGGACGTCGGGTCTTGAGCCTCCACCTGGATTGGTGGGTCGGGTTTCTCTGTGGAGTTGATGTTAACAACAGATAGTAAATGTCTGAGCTTTTGGGGTTGACATAACCCTTGAGTCTATGTTTCATCTCATTCAATTGATTTGGTTATCCTATTGGTGCCCAGCAGGCTCACTCAAAAGAAACATCCTTAAAGTTATGGATGATTCAATGTGATGTCAGGTCTCTAAAGTATTTATCATTCACAGATCTAGTGGATCTGTGAACTGTACCTGAGCTACATGCTAACGGAAGCATGCTAACATTCCCTCTGAAAGCTTACGCTTGACTTCCTCTGTGATGACCGAGTTGCGTAGCTCCAGATGTGCTCCGGCTCCGACCTTGTTCACGGCCTTCACTCTGAAGTAATACTCGCAGTTGACGTAGAGGTCCTTGACGGTGCAGGTCAGGAGGTCCTCTCCCGACGTGACGGGCATGTAGGTCTTCTTGGAGGCTTCTCGGCGCTCCAGGGTGTAGCTGACGATCGGGGTGCCTCCGTCGTCCTCCGGGGCTTCCCAGCTGATCTGGCAGGAGTTCTTGGTGACGTCGCTGGAGGTAATGTCTTTACACTGACCGGGAAGGCCTAGAAGAAAGCATTAATGTGTCAGAGGATGAGACATCTTGACTGGACTGCACGAGTTAAACAACGTACAAACAAAGTACTGCGTTGTATCTCCAGAGAATGATCATACGAAGCACTTCCTACCGATGACTTTGACGTTGACGGTTCCGGTGGCGGTCCCCAGACTGTTCTCCAGGGTGATGGCGTAGGCGCCGCCGTCGGCACGTGTGCACTTGAGCAGCTCCAGGTGAGCGCTGTTCATCTCCACCGTCATGGAGAGTCGGTCGTCCGCCTTACACTCCACCGCGTCCTTCTGCCAAACCATCTTGGGTGTGGGGATCGCCCTGTAGGGGACGTTCAGGTGCAGCTTCTCGCCCTCAACCACGACCACGTCCTGCGCCTCCAAATTCATGGTCGGAGCACCTTTGGACCAGAGACCGGATTAATATGTATAACTTGTCAATGTTTTGATTAGACTTCTTATGCTGCGTTTACACCAAACGTGTTGCGAATATTCGCTTTACTCGCGTGAGTTTACTCACTCGACTATATGTGGTTATTCGCGCCATTCGCGCCTGAAAGGGGGCGTGGCTTATCTCCGTAAAAACAGTTACCGTTTCCGCCATCCACCATGGAAATAACCACTAGTTGTGCTTTATACTTGTTGTGTAAACTCCACATACGTGGGAACATCAAACTCCATGGTGTCTGGGTTTATAATATTATCCGTAGTCCCACAACAGCGTCTGAATGAAGCCGCTACCAGCGCTACTTCTGGACCAGTTTGATTCAGCAACGGCAGGACGAGTGATGACAGGAGGAGCTTCTCAACGCTGATTGGCTTTGTACAAAAAAATTTGCCCGAGTTGAAATATTTCAACTCACGCGAATGAGGCAAATTTTATGCAACGCTACATTCGCGCCGCGTTACTCGCCTCATTCGCGTCTGTGCATTGACTTTGCATGTAAACTACTCGTGTGAATAATTGGCAAAGCGTTTGGTGTGCAGCATTAGTTCCTGAAGTTAATTTATGCTGATGCTTACAGTCGGGATCCTTGGTGAAGACCTTGTCAGAGATCTCGGAGGGATCGCTGATGCCAATAGAGTTGATGGCACGGACCCTGATGACGTACTTCTTCTCTGGTTTGATTCCATCGTCAATTCTGAAATTGAGCTCTTTGATAGGTCTGTTGTTGACCCTGAGCCACTTCAGCTCGGGACGGGCCTCAGCCACCTCCACATGGTAGCCGGTGATCGGGACGCCCCCATCTTTGGCCGGAGGCTTCCAGGTGACATTGATGTGCTCCCTGCTGGCGTCGGGGATGGTAACTTCCAGAGGAGGAGAAGGAGCGCCTGAAAGAGAGGAGGACGTCAGAGTTTACATCTGAAATGTATGTATATATATATATATATATATATATATATATATATATATATATATATATATATATATATATATATATATGTGTCTGCAATGAATATTTGATGGTTTCTTACTGGTTGCATCCTCGATGGTGAGGATCTCAGTGGGTTCACTTGGATCTCCGACTCCGGCCTCGTTCTCGGCTCTGACCTGGAACTGAACCTCAGAGCCTTCGTCCACGTCCGTCACCTTGAACTGAGTCTGCTTGTCTGGAGTCTTGCAGCACTTCAGCCAGCGAGTTCCCAGCTTCTCTTTCTTTTCAATCACGTATCTGAGGAGCAGGTTACTCTGTTACTCATGGATCGTGACTTCATAGTGGTCTACGCAGTAGTTTTACAGCAGTTTGTAGTCTTACTTAGTGATGGGTCTTCCACCGTCGCTCTTGGGAGCTTCCCACTTCAGCTCCACGTGTCTCTTGGTGACCTCCACCACCGTCAGGGCGTAAGGCGGTCCAGGAGTTGCTGCAAAGAACATGACAAACATTCACATTTAGAACAGTTTGTCTGAAGCATCTCGTCTCAATCAAGTCCTGCTAGAATCCTCAACAGCAGGGACCACCCACATATCAATGTGATCATTCTGGACTGCGTGTTGACTAAGAGTCTCTCAAAGAAGCCAGGCCCTGAAGGATATTAGCTAAAGAGACTAAACTGTTGTTTTGACCAGACTGTAAACACATTTTTACTTTTAACGTGGAGGTGAATGAAGATCGACTCTTTTGGAGCCTTTAGTGGCCATTTGAGGAACTGCAGTTTCAGGCACGTTTGACTTCCTTTCTCAACCCCGTAGGTTGCTGCTTGACAACCTGTGATGCAGATGACTGTTGAGAACTTACTGAAGGTGTCTTTGGCGAGCACGGCGTCCTCCAGCTCGCAGTATTCACCCGTCCCCACGGCGTTCTCGGCGGCCACACGGAACACGTACAGCGAGCCCTCGTTGAGCGGCGTCACCGTGTACTTCAGCTCCTTCACGGTGGTGTCCACCGACTGCCAAGCCTTCCGCCTCACGTCCCTCTTCTCCACCACGTAGTTGGTGATTGGCGAGCCTCCGTCGCTGCTGGGAAGCTGCCACTTCAAGTCGGCGTTGATCTTGGTGATGTTGGCCACTTCCAGCCACTGAGGAGCCGCCGGAGGGTCTGTTGAAGAGAAAAGGTGAATTAAAGTTTGATTTTTTCAGTCCTTAAGTCCTGGTCGCACATGTTTTGTGTCAAGGTTGATTTTTTCATCACTGATAAAAGGACCAAATGTGATTCCTCACTTTTTTACAGCTAGATTGTCCTGTTGAGTAATATTTTGTCTAAGGAATTATAGGGTATGTCGATATTTAATCTAATCTTCTGTCAGACAGCAGCAGTTTGCACTTACACAGTCTCTCCTTGCAGACCACGGGCTCGCTGGGCTCGCTGGGTTCGCTCTCGCCGGCCTTGTTGACGGCCTTGACCCGGAACGAGTACTCCTGCTTCTCTATCAGGCCCTGCAGCTGGTGCTCGGTCTGAGGAACGTCCTCTGCGATGCGGATCCATTCCTCGCTTCCGGCCTTCTGGAACTCGATGATGTAGCCTTCGATCTTCGCCCCGCCATCGTGCTCCGGCCTGGTCCACGCCAGCAGGGCCGAGGTCTTGCCGACGTCCCTGATGACGGGTTTGCCAGGAGCCCATGGGGGATCTGAAGAAGAGTGCAGCGTTGTTATGAACATCCGATTACTCTTCCAATCCTATCACTCCTACAATATAGAAGTCAAGTGGAACAGTCCTCAATAAATCGATGACAGCAGTTTGTTGCAGGGTTGACATGCGACGTACCGATGGGGTCTTTGATGAGGACCGGATCAGTCTCCACGCTCGGCTTTCCAGGTCCGGCCAGATTCTCAGCCAGAACCCGGAAGCTGTACTTCTTCTTGGTGGGGAGTCCCTTCACCCTGCAGCCACATGGAAGCAGGGTCAGAACACTCTTCACATCTTTCCTTCACAAATAAACATCTTGAACCTCGTTGGCTGTAATTATTTACCTGAAGGTCGTGTCCTTGATGGGCAGTTTGTTGCATCTGATCCACTTGTCGCTCTCTGGATCGAACTTCTCGATCCAGTATCCGGTGATGGGACTGCCGCCGTCCTCATCCGGCTCGAACCAGGTCAGTGTCACGGCGTCCTTGGCGATGTCGGAGGGAGTGACTCTGGTCGGAGCACCAGGGGAATCTGAAACAGGTGGGAAATAAGCATGAGTAATAGCATTTGATTTAGGGTATGATTTAAATGTAATTTATTCTCATTATTATCTACCTAAGATCTGCCTCATTGCCAGTGTTTTGTACATTTTGTAAGAAGAATCCAAAGTACGGTTTACTAATATTGATTTAAAGAATAAATGTCAATTTAATGTGTAATGTGATTTATGATTAAATATGAATATATCACATCTTAAAAAGGAACTATTTTGATCGGTAGCGAGGCTGCAAAACAACTCACCAAAGGAATACTTTGCAATGATGGGCACGTGCTCTGCAGGTGCTCCGATGCCGTACTGGTTCTCAGCGCTGATCCTGAAGACGTACTCCTTCAGAGCTGTGAGCTTGCAGGCCTTGAAAGTGGTTTGTTTCACCGTGGCCGACAGCTTCACCCACTCCTCTTTGTCCGTCAGCCTGCTCTCCACGATGTAGTTGGTGATGGGCGAGCCGCCGTCGTCCCTGGGCGGGTTCCACGCCATGAGGCACGACTCGTTGGTTACGTCGGAGATGTCGAAGGCGGCTGGAGGGCCGGGTTTATCTGAGGGGGAGACGCAACATGAAAATGACTCTGAGTGTACATCCAGGTGGGTTATGTCTCACGTTGAGACATTTCTACAGTTACAAGACCTTAAGTGAGATTAACATACTGCATTTAATATTAATACGATTGAACAAGTCTAGAGAATTATGTTTCCAGTCTGTATTGTTTGTTTCATTTATAAGTATGTGTTGGTATGGCTTGTTTAGCTTCTTAACCAAAAAGTAATTTTCTGACTTGAGAAGACTTGCTAACATGCTAACAGCTAACTAGCTGGCTGCTTAGATCATCCAATAAAGAAGTCCATTGGGTTGTGTGCTGATTGATTGATTGATTGATTGATTGATTGATTGATGTTCTGCTGGAGAAGCAGCTCGTCTTAGTTTGGGTTCCAGGTTTCATAGACAGATGATAAACTAGTATCCGTACCGAGGATGTTGACGTCGATGGTGGCGGTGGCGCGTCCACAGGGGTTGACCGCCTCAATGATGTAGGTGGCGGTGTCTCCTCTTGTGGTGTTGCCTATGGACAGCTTGGAGTGTCCCGGCTGGGTGTCAATGGTGATGCGGTCATCTGCCCGGAGCACCAGGTCGGCCTTGGTCCACTTCACCCGGGGATCAGGCTTTCCTTTGACGTCGGCTGGAAGCTCGATCTTGGTGCCGGCCCTGGTGGTCAGACCGGCCAGCAGCTTCACATCCAGCTGGATCTCTGGAGGTTCTATTGGAAGTGTTTAGAAGAAGAATGTAAGAGAACAAACGTGGAGGGAAGCATTTACTCAGCAAAGCACATCCTGTGTAGAAAATGTTCCTCCAGGTCCCCTTAATCTTAACCCTGGTTCCTTATCTCTTCCTCCAGGTCCCCTTAATCTTAACCCTGGTTCCTTATCTCTTCCTCCAGGTCCCCTTAATCTTAACCCTGGTTCCTTATCTCTTCCTCCAGGTCCCCTTAATCTTAATCCTGGTTCCTTATTTCTTCCTCCAGGTCCCCTTAATCCTGGTTCCTTATCTCTTCCTTCAGGTCCCCTTAATCTCAATCCTGATTCCTTATCTCTTCCTTCAGGTCCCCTTAATCTTAACCCTGGTTCCTTATCTCTTCCTTCAGGTCCCATTTTACTCCTTCGTACATATTGTCAAACGTGTTTCTGGTGCTGATTGATAAGGCCTCTGACATTACTGTTGAGTCTAAAACTGAAGGCAAGACGTGTTTCATAGAGATCCTTTAAGTTCTGTTTGAATAAAGAGTAATGTCGAGAGATTTCTCTCCCATCGATCCCAGTAACACGTAACCATTTAAATATGTTGCTGAACCCCCCAAGGCTGTGTTCCCCATCCTGTCCTGGTCCCGCTGACACCATGCAATACTAGTCCTGTTCCTAGCGGTCCTACCTCTGGCGTCAACAGCCTGGATCTCATCGGTGGCCCTGCACGGCCGGCTGGCTCCCAGCTTGTTGAACGCTCTGATTCTGTAGGCGTACCACTGGCCCTCGATCAGGCCGGTCACCTGAAACCTGTGAGCACAGAACAAGTTTTATACGACTACCCCGAAATATAGAGCATGACGCAAGTGGACCCGGACCAGCAGGTCTTACTTCAGTTCAGGGATGGGGTCGCCGCAGGGTTCCCACTTGTCGGTACCGCGCTGACACTTGTCCACCACGTAGCCTTTGATCGGGGCGCCGCCGTCGTACTTGGGAGGCTCCCAGGAAAGGAAGATAGTCTTTGCGCTCTTATCGCGCCACTTCAGGGTCTCGGGAGGATCGGGTACAGCTGGAGGAAGGAAAGACAGGATGTAGATGAGACCTGCTGACAACTTCAAATCTAGTTTTCTCAAAAACAAAGGACATCGGTGCCCTTATTTGTAGCTCTGGTGTCATTGACTCAGAGTTTATCAGAATAAATACTCACTGGCAGGAGAGGACACGTTGACGGGCTCGTCGATGTACGCCGGCTCTCCGGGTCCACACTTGTTGCAGGCGATGACGCTGAACAGATACTCCTTCCCCTCAATCACATCTGTTATCGTGTGCTCCAGGTCCAGGATGCCGGCGGCCACCTGGAAACACATCACCGCGGTACTGACGCATTAACACAAGAGCTACAGAAGACTGAAATAACACATTCTTTGCACTTTTTGTGGCTTTCAAAATCCTTTATTTCTTTTTGTTTATTCATAATGTTTAATTGCTTTGCAGGAAAAGGTGATTTACGTTTCTGTTGTAGTGCTTTATTTGGGGTTTGAGAGTTTTAAGCCTACGCTGCGTTCAAAGGTAAAAACAAGGTGTACCTTGGCCCAGGTCTTGCGAGACACTTCCCTCTTCTCGATCTGGAAGTGGGTGACTGGACTTCCACCATCGTGCTCCGGAGTCTCCCACATCAGGTGGACGTGGTGACGTGTGACCTCGGCCACCTTGAAGTCCTTAGGAGCACTAGGGCATGCTGGGAGAATAAAGGTAGCAAACAGTTATTAACAAGAGCTTTACAAAGTAAAGCATAAGAAAAGTGGACCAAAAGGGTTGTTGTTGACTGGAAGCTTTACCCAGCATGCATTGGGTAAGGTGTGAGATTTACCCTGAAGAGGTTGTTCGTGAAGCATATCAGGGTTTCAAGAGTTTCTACATGTTCTTTGCTTGTCAAAAGTCGTTGTACCATAACAAGTCTCTTGTCCCTTTGTATTATTATGAAATGTCTGTTTTAAATTAAAGAGAAGTTGTTGTTACCGATGACGTTGACGTCGATCTCTCCGGAGACGGACGAGACGTCGTTCTCCAGCGTCAGGCTGTAGGTGCCTTTGTCCGGGCGGACGCTCGGTGTGACCGTCAGCTCCGTGTACGCGGGCTTCGTCACCACGGAGACGCGATCGTCAGCGGTGGTCAGCTCCTTCTCTTCGAAGGTCCACTTGGCGACGGGCGTCGGGTATCCGGTGATGGGGACTCTGATGGTGAGCGGCTGAGGCACGATCACCTCCAGGCCGTTCCTGAAGCCACTGAGGTCAAAGGTCGGACCGACTGCCAGGAGAGAGACATGTTCATTTAGTTAAACTGCCATCTGGTGGATTGTGTTAGTCAGCCTGGCAAATTCTGAACATCTTTGAATGGAATCTAAAATAACATGACACTGATTCAAACAACACATTTAAGTCCCATGTGTCTGTTCATACCGTGAGGGTCGTCAGCGAGAAGCGGTCCGAGTTGCTCGGCTGGATCGGATAAGCCAGCGGCGTTCTCAGCACAAACTCTGTAGAGGTACTTCTGACCCGGTTTCAGACCGGACACCTGAGGAAAACAACCAAACAATACAAACAAGTCAGCGCTGACGAACCACCCCCCACAGCTGAAAGATCAAAAATGGGAAACGGACATTCACAAAACAGACAAAGAATCAGAGATAAGAGATTATAATGGAAGATGAAGCCGTACCCGGTAGGAGAGGTCAGGACACAGTCTGGCGTTGCAGCGGAGCCACTTGTCGGCGCCATCGTCGCATTTCTGAATAATGTATCCGGTGATCATGCTGCCGCCGTTGCTGGTGGGCGTCTCCCAAGTCAGCGTGACCGCCGTCTTGATTTGGTCGCTGAAGTTCAGGTTCAGAGGTGGGCTCGGCCGCTCTGCGGGCGCAACATGAGAGGTCAAAGGAATTCGATCAGATTGTTTCCGGGCATGACAACAAACAAACATTCAAACTGCTGGTTTTCACTCACCGATGGGGTCCATGATCTTGACGGGTTTGGTGGCGGCGCTGGGCTTCCCGATGCCGGCCTTGTTCTCGGCGCGGACCCTGAAGATGTACTCCTTGTTCTCCACCACGTCGCTCAGCGTGGCCGAGCGGTCGTTGGCACCGCAGACCATGGCCGCCTCCCACTTCACGGCGGTCCTGTCGCGGAGCTCAATCACGTAGGCGATGATCTCAGAGCCACCGTCGTTCTTGGGAGGCTCCCAGGTAACGGTGGCACCGAACCTGTTCACCCCACCGACGGCGACGTCCTCCGGAGCATCTGGAACATCTGACGGTAGAAAACAAACGCATGAAGGACTTGATTGAAGTGAGGAGACGGCGTGCGAGTGGAAGTGGGACCTTTGATTGTTTCTTACCAAACTTGTTCTTGGCCTGGACGGCGTCCTCGGTGGCGACGATGGGTCCGCTGCCGACTCGGTTTCGAGCGCAGACTCTGAACAGGTACTTGGAGTCCTTCTGGAGGCCGCTGACACAATACTCTGGAGTATCGGCACGGCCTGTAGCCAGCGTCCAGGCCTTACGCTTCACGTCGCGTCTCTCCACCACATAGGCGACGATCTTGCTTCCACCGTCGCTCTCAGGCTCCTCCCAGGCCAAACTGACCTCACCGTCGGCGGTGTCGACCACTCTCAGGTTCTTCACGGGGCCGGGGACGTCTGAAAACAACCAATGTGACATTTAAAAACTGTTCTGACCTCCACAGATATATGTTGGGCACATGATCTAACTCGTAACTCCAGACTCACCAATCACGTCCAGGTTGATGAACGCCTCTCCCTCGCCATGCTTGTTCTTGATCACCACCTTATACCGGCCCCGGTCCTCCTTGCTGGGGCTCTTCAGGCGGAACTCGGTCTTGTCGGCGGAGGTGTCGATGTTCTGGACGGGCAGACCGGCGCCCTCGTGGAACCACTCGGCGTCGGCACGAGGGTAGGCGTCGTACGGCACGCTCATGACGAAGGGCTTACCGGCGTCCGTTACCAGATTCTGGTCGGTGGTTTTGATCTTTGGAACCGCTGCAGAGGAAATAGAAGAAGTCTTTACGGTTTCTTACCACGGAGGAACCTCAAATCTACCAACCTGTAAAGGTCGGTGCATCTGGCAATGTCTCTACATTTAGTTGAGATTTCCCCAAATCTTTTTCCCCTCAAATAACTAGACTTCCCTTCAGAACGAGAGTTCAAGGTCCACCTTATATTTGGGCTAAAGGGAGAGTTTCAGTCCAGTGTCTGATCCCCACCGCTCTGTGCTCTTCATGCCATTGAGTTCCTGCTGCTTCATTGATGAATTATGTCAGTGTGGACTCACCTGCCAGCTCCAGCTTGGCTCTGGCGTCCTTGTCTTTGGCCACGATCCTGTATTCTCCCTGATCTCGAGGTCGGATCTCACAGACCTGCAGTCTGTGGACTTTGCCCTCGCTGATCATCTGGTATTTGTCTCCCTGGACGATGATCATGTTGTTCCTCATCCACTTCACCTCCACCCGGTCCTTGTTGAGCTCCACCTCGAACACGATGTCGGAGCCCGGGGGTTCGAACGCGTCCTGAGGAGGTCTGACGATCTCCACCGGGGTCTCTGTGGGACGGGAAGAACGCATGAGGATCCAGAAGAGAAAGATTCACCTCAGTGCTTAAGAAAGATGAGGAGGTTTTAGGAGTTTACCTTCAACAAAGAGTCTGGCTCTGGTCCTCCTCTCATCCACACCACAGGCGTATTCACATTCATCATCCGGTCTGCACACCTTGACAACCAGTCTGCACGTCTTGCCTTCTTTTTCCATGTGATATCTGCAAAAACACAAGTCAGTAAAAGGTCAGTAAGCAGGTGATCAGAGGAGGCACTTGATATGTACGCCCCCTACTGCTCATAATGTGCATTTCTTTTAATTCAGAGGTCTCATGTGCAGTTTGATATATAACCTCCACACGTCGTTAACATGTGGTTAACATGTGGTTAACATCAATAACATGTGGTTAGCATATGGTGAACATGTGGTTAACATGTGGTTAACATGCGGTTAACATGTTTCTCAACACACACAACACGAGGTCACATGATCTTTTCATCACCTCGGTCCTTCTCTGATCTCCCGTCCGTTTCTGTACCACTTCACCACGGCTTTCTCCTTGCTCAGCTTGCAGGTGAACTCTGCGTCCTCGAACTCGGTGATGGTCTGGTCCTTGAGCTGCGCCGCGAAGTCGGTGGGCGCCTCGCTGATGATCAGCTCGGCGCCGCACTTGTCGTCTCCGACCACGGCGGTGTACTCGCCCTCGTCCTCCATCGCGCAGTCCTTGACGGTCAGCGTGTGCTTGAGGCCGTCGACTCTGTAGACCACGCGCTTGCTGAGCGTCACCTCCTGGCCGGCCTTCATCCACCTCACCGTCACCTCTGGCCGGTTGACCTTGCACACGAAGCTGATGGTCTTCTTCTCCTGAGTCTCCACGTCCTCGATGGGATCCAGGAACTTCAGCTTCTCCTCTGTGGAGAGAGAGAACACATCGTCAACTAGGGCTGGGCGATATGGCCAAAAATTCATATCACGGTATTTTGTAAGATTCTGGCGGTTTCACGGTATGTCACGGTATTTTTTCCCGAGTAAACAAATTCATTCATTGACGCCGAAAAGGACCGCCGGCCAACTGAACAGCTGTTAGAGCGGTGAGCAGCTGTTTGTACGTTGGTACATAGAGGGTGCTAGGGAGCTAAACATGGAGGGACTTCCCAGGGGAATGAAGGTGGAAAAAAACGGAATGACAGAGTTTCTTTTTGGTGTGATAGTGGGTGAGCTTTACCCAGCATGCAGTTTGGCGGTGTCATTTTATAAATGTACAGTTATTAGTGTTACAAATTGTTTTTTGTGTCACAAACTGTTGTGTCGTGATGTTTTACCTGTTAAAGAGCATTAGTTGTGGGTTATTAATTTTTGTTATAAAGTTATAACATGACTAAAGTTATAACCATGACTAAAGTTATAACCATGACTGAAGTGGTATCCATGACTGAAGTCGTAACCATGACTAAAGTTAGAACCATGACACTTAAGCAGCTCAGAACGGGCAGCAAAATAGATTTTGCTGCCTGCCGAAGAGCGACAACAGTATACCGGTATACCGCACACCCTATTGTGAACCTAAACTGTGATATCAGAGACCCTGAATGCAGCACGTTGGAACAATAAAAACACCCTGGAGGTCAGAGAACTGAAATGCATGGTGGTCCTTACCGGACACTTTGGCGCCGGCGGTGCACTTGGCCTGCTCCGCCCTCTGGTTGGTCAGGATGACGGTGTAGCTGGACTCGTCTCCCTTCTGGGCGTCTCTGATCCTCAGGGAGAAGACGTTGTCTCTCTGGGCCACCATGTACTTGCTGCTCTCGAATATCGTCTCCTCGTTCTTCAGCCACTTGGCCTTCGCTCCCTCGGTGTTCGTCTCACAGTTGAACACAATCTCACTTCCCTCCTTCACCTCCGTGTCTTTAATCGGCGTGATGATCCTCAGTTTTTCTGGAATGAAACACAAACGGCTTAAACCTGAAGCGTCGCTCTGAAACCACCGGACGAGGAAGACGAGAGCGGCTCTTACCGATCACAAACAGGTCGGCGGAGGCTTTGACTCCACCAATGTGGGCGACGTAACCGCCCTCGTCCTTCAGCTCGCAGCCCTTCACAATAAGAGCTCTCCTCTTTCCTTCGCTCACGATGGCGTACTTGTCCCCGGCTTCCACTTCCTGGCCTCCTCTGAACCACTTCACCTCGTACGAGTCTTTGGAGACGGAGCAGGAGAACTCGGCCTTCTCGCCCTCCACCACCTCCTGGTTCTGAGGGCGGGCGATGAACTCAGCCGCCAGCTCTGGAGAGAGGAGGAGGAGGAGGGGGAGGAAGAGGAGGAGGAGGAGTCAAAGTGATTATTATGCTTTGCTTCGTCTTTGTGTCTTGAAGTAAAACACATGAAGCGTGTCTCTCTTCCTGTCAGATCGTCTTTGAGGTGTTCAAACTAACACTCTCACGTCTGAATGCTAAACATGTAGCCGGTTAGCTTAGCATAAAGAACACGTGAACCCCAATCTGTCGTTACCCAGCGAGCTGTAGAGGAGCCGACAGAACCAGGCTAACTTTTTTAAGTCTTTATGCTAAGCTAAGCTAGCAACATTGAGCTGACGGTAATATATTGGAGCTAAACAGGAAATACATCATCATCATCCTCATCATCCTCTCACCGTTGAGCTTGAGCGTGGCCGAGGTCTTGATGCTGGGACTCAGCCTGCAGGTGTAGTCCCCGGCGTCCCCCATCCTCAGGTCCTGGATGATCAGGATCCTCTTGCGCCCGTCCACGATGTGCTCGTAGCGGCCGCCCTCCGGCAGCTCCTCGTCTCCTTTGTACCAGGTGACGTCGGCGCCGGGTTTGGACACCTCGCAGACCAGCTTCACGCTGTCCGTCTCCGTGCCCTCCACGCTGGACAGGTTCTTGCTGAACCGGGCCTCCTCCTCTGTGACCAGACAGGGGGTTAAATCTGCCCTGAGCGTGACTCTCAGGTTTTAAAACCCAATGTGGAGACAACCTAGTGTCTCCACATTGTTTCTGACCTTATAACCAGACACACTTCTAAACATCAGTACTGGCCCACCTTTTAAGCCCCAAGCCCTTTATCGGACAAGAAAAGAGAAGAATAACCCAAGTGACGTTTCCTAAAGGATCTCCTTTATGTAATTACATAAACCCCGTAACCTCGGCGTCACTTCCGCGTGGCGGCCGTAACGTTTCACTAGATCGTTAATAAATACACTTTACAAAGTCAGATTTCAATGAAAGACACTTCCTCGTAACCCTACGAGCTCGCATGAGTCTAATAAAGCATGGAGGATCCTTGTGTGGTATATTAGTAATCCCAATGCGGCCGGACTGTTTATTTTCCTACTTCCTTCGACTTTTTCGACTGCGCCGGCTTCCGTGGTCGTGAGGTTTCTTAGAACGCGTCACACGTCTTAAGCAGAAGCTTCTGAACAGTTGGATACCCAGCATGCCCCAAACCAACCATGTTTAGGCATAAAGGCTGTCACTTTTACATTTATGAACCGAACGACACCGTTTTTTGACTGAAACTCCTTTGTAACACCCCAAGGCTTTGTTTTATTGTGATTTTATTGTTGCAGATTCCGATTCTTGAGGTCCTAATCTTTTCAAAAAGGTGTGTTATTAGTATGTGGGCTGTTGTTTAGGTCCTGAATCATACAGTTTGAAAACCTCTGGGGGACCGCTGAAGGAGGCCTTTTTGGGGAATCTTGCTCATATCATGCTGGATGTTCATAGTTATGATCAAAACATGGTATAAAAGTTTTTTTTTTTTTTAAAGAAACTTTTTTTCACAAATAAATTCAGAAAAAAAAGATATAAAATAACACAACATAAGTATTACTAGAAGGGCTTCTCTTGGGGCTCAAAAGGTTAAGCCTCTGTGTAACATGTTAGAGACATGTGGTGTATAAATGTGTATATATATATATATATATATATATATATATATAT